>NDGM011185904.1:0-12612 GCA_002564305.1 Octomys mimax
AAACTGTGATCATGTCTGTCTCTTTCTATAATATCTGTCAGTATTCTTTGTAGAGTTGATTTGCTGGTCATGAATTTCTTCAGTTGTTCTTTGTGATGGAAAGATTTTATCTTTTTTTTTTTGAAAGATTTTATCTTGTCATTGAATCTGATAGATATTTTTGTAGGCTACATCAATCTGGGTTGGAAGTTATTTTCTTTCAGGACCTGAAATACTTTATTCCAAGCTCTTTTTGATTTGATGGTTTGTGTTGAGAAGTCTGCCATATTTCTGATGGACTTTCCATTATAGGTGATCTGTTTCTTCTCTCCAACAGCTTTTAATATTTTATTCTTTTGCTCAATTTCTAAGATCTTGGTTACTACATGTCTAGGTGTAGATTTATTTTGATTATGGCTAGTTGGAGTCCTGTATGCCTTGCTTATGTGTATGTCAGGTTCTTTTCTCATGTTTGGAAAATTTTCTGCTAGTACTTCTGCAAATAGTGTTTTTTTAAAATAATGTATTTGGTGCAGGAACTTATTACACAACTTGGACTCGGAGTGATACTCTTGTTTTCAGCCTCCTCGGCGCTGGGATTACAGGTATGCACCACCACACCCGGTCTTAGTAGCTGGCTCAGTGTGCCAGTAGTGGGGCTAATGTGGCGTGTGTTGCTGGGGTTCGAACTCCACTCCCTGTGCTTGCCTAAGCAAGTGCTTAGTCTACTGAGTTATCTTGCCAGCCCTTTCAAATAGTCTTTTTATGTCATTTGCGCTGCCTCCTGATGCTTCATTTATACCTATTATTGTTATATTATGTTTCTTTGTGTCATCTCATAACTGCTGAATTGTTTTTTCCTGGTTCCTTGTTAGTTTTAAGAGATCTTTCCTTTCATGTTCATTATCTGCACTGCTGTCTTCGGGATCTGAAAATCTATCTTCAGTTTCATTCAAGCAGTTTTGCTAGCTTTCAATGGAGTTCTTAGTTTCCTGGATATCTGTTTGAAACTGTTTCATGCATTCTAATTCTTTTCTGTATTATTCATTCAGTATTTCCATCATTTCCTATTCTCTATTTTCTTTTATCTATGTCTTCTTTAGCTGTGCTGAGCAATTCTTTCACAGTTGTTGTCATTTCTTTTTGGAAGTGAGGGATTATTTCTGATCTTGTGTCTTCTATAAACCTGATGGTCTTGTTTCTTTACTTCAATTATCATTTCAGAAATTTCAGGTGTGTGATTTCCAAGTTCTTATATGTGTTTGTCTCCTGGATTTGTTCTGGGTGGGTTTGAGGATTGAGATTGCCTTTGGCCCCTGTGTTTTGGTGTTTCTGAAGCTCTTGGTAATCACCCAGATTTAGCAGTGGTGGGATAGTGGTGAGGCATGTGTCAGTAAGGCTTTTGCTACAGTGGGGCTCAGGGTAAGACCCACCAAAGCTCTCACTACTAGTGGGGTTGACCGACCAATACGCAACTTCAGTGTAGGTGGTGAGTGTTGTCCAGATTCACCAGGATCCTATGAGCTACCCAGAATCCTCCTGAGTCCTTAAAAGATTGGACCAGTGTGAGCACAGGCTCCATACCTGTGCACTGGGAGGCCAAGGGATGCAGCTTGCTAGAGTCCCATGGGCTGCCTAGAGTCCTCCTAAGTTCTTAAATGGATGGACCAGGCACCAGAAAACCTCCATGCTTGCATGCGCTGGGCCCACAATCGCAGCATTTCAGAGTCCTGTGGGCCACTTAGGGTTCTCCTAAGTTCTTAAATGGTTGGGCTGGCACTAGCACAAGCTCCAAGCCTGCACACTGGGGGTTAAGGTCAGAGCTTATCAGAGTCTTGTGGGCCACTTAATGTCTAATCTCTTTGTGGTGTGTATTAGGCCATTACTCTCTCTTAGATTTCCATGGATGAAAGACTGCCTGAAACAAGGAAGAAATTTAAAAAGGATATCAGCAGAACAGAGAAGCCCACAAAGTTCTGGATTCTTTTCCTATTACTTTCATGCACTGACTTGGGTGGTTGTTTATTTGTTTGTTTGTTTTTAATGTATTTAATACAGGGTCTACAGGATCTCACCATACAGATCAGGCTTGTAGCAATCCTCTTGTTGTCAGCCTCCCAAGTGCTGGCATTACAGGCACATGCCACCACATCCAGTCTCAATCACTGTCTCAGAGTGCCCCAGGGACAGGGCCAGCACAGCATGCCGGTGATCAAACCCTGGTCCCTGTGTCTGCCTAAGCAGGTGCTATCAATCTGCTGAAGTATCTGGCTGACCTGACTGAGGTGATTTTTAATGAAGAAAGAAGCTAACATTTATTGAGTGCCAGCTACCTGCCAAGTACTTTACTTATATTGGTTTCTTCAATCCTATTACAAGCTTTATGTTAGGGACTCTTATGACCCTTATATTGTAGATGGAGAACCAAAGCTGGGAAGGTAAAAGTTCTTTGCTCACAGTCTGACGAGGGTACAGACAGAATTCAAATATGTATCTGATAAATCAAGAGATCAAGTTCAAACTCTGCTTCTATTCAATTGCATGTGTCGGCCTGGTGTTGGAGAGAACTGACATAGGATGTCATCATGATCACAACAGTGAGGGACCAGTTCTTATTCACTGTGAGTCAGAAGAATCACCTTCTGCCCAGAGAAGAGCCAAGACAAGAGGTTAATGTCATCTTTTCAGAAAGGAGAACATTCTCTGAGTTCTGAAACTAAAGACTGTACACTCCTATGTCCTCCTGTTTTGAACTGAATTACATCCTCTGGGGAAAAAAACCCACCAGATCTGGACACAAATTAAAGGATTCAAACAAATTTTATTTTTAAAAAACCACTACAGTAGGAAGGAAAAGCCTCATGTAGAAGTGGGCTCAAGTCTGAACACAGCAGGAGCAAGTGAAAATTCATAGCTAAGGAAGAAGGTAAGGATAAGGGGAGAGAAATTACTGGTGGAAACATCAGAGGGCAAGAGATTCTGGATAATGAGACTCCACAGGCAATCACACACTGATAAGGAGAAGGGACAGGATTAGATAGAGAGGGTGGTCTGATATCAGAAGTAAGACTTCTTAAAATGACTTTGCCAGATTCCTGCTAATACTGAATTCTACATTCAAGGCCATGAAGCTCACAATTTAGGTCTAGTCAAAAGTGTGGAAGAGCCTGATCAAAGTCTATTCTGAGAGGGTTTTTGTTGTCCCTTGAAATCAGTGCCAAAGTCCCAACTCCCTGAATATCAGAATGAGATTATATTTAGGGCCTCAGTGACTAAGACTTAGCAAAGCCATGTGGCTGGGCCCTGATCTCTGTGACTGTACCAAGGGGAGGCAAAGCTTCAAATGGGTTATTAAGGTGGAGTCCTTGGGTGCTCTGGAGCTGATCCAGACTGACTAGTGTCCTCATAGGAAAATAAAGTTTGGTCAGACAGACAACCAGTGATGCATGAGCACTGAAGAAAAACCAAGCAAGGAAATGCAAGGAAAGATACCTCACAAGAAACCAACCCAATTGACATTTTGATCCTAGATTCCTGGCCTCCAAATGCATGAGAGGTAATTTGTTGCTTAAGCTGTCTGATCTGGGATGTTTCATTAGGGTAGTCTGGACAGACTAGTACCCTCTTGAAGTTCAATCTTAATAAACAACTTTAGGTTGGTGAAGTAGTTGCTTAAAATCAAAGAAAAAAATTGGAAAAATATTCCCTTTTTTGTTTTAAGAGTTTATCTCTAATTAGGCCTCTAAAAATGTGAAGAGTAGAGATGGGTATGATGCCATGTACCTCTTGTCTTAGCTGCTCAGGAGCCTAAGGCAAGAAGATTGAGCTTAAGTGTTTGAAGCCAAACTGGGTAATATGATAAGACTCTATAAAAGAAATAGTGAGCTCCATTAGACTAGTCTTTATTTTAAATTTTTTTTCCTATTTATTTATTTATTTGGCAGAACTGGGGATTGAACTCAGGCCCTATATGCTTGCCAGGGAAGCGCTTATTTCACTGAGCCATCTCTCCAACCCCCAGAGCAGTCTTCTTTAGAACAGTATAACTGGTTGTTCCCATAGACCTGTAGGGAGTTTGGCGCAGGGAAGTAAATCCTTTGTTTTATGCCCTTCTACTGCTACTGAGTCATGTGAAATTCTAGGACAAGCAAATATTTATCATAAACTCATGCCCTCCATGATCTACATAGCTCCCAGAAAAAAGAACACTTAGTAAAATGTCCTTTAACTTAAAAAAGATGGCAGCACTAGGGGCATTTCCCTCATCAACCATGAGATAACCAACCACAGAACACACCTATTAAGTTAGACTTGTTTCTAACTACACTCAAACAAAGAAAGTTCTAGAAGTACAGTGCTTTGTGTTCTGATCTCAGACCTCTTGCTGACTGGAGAAAAGACCCGAAAGAAGTGAGTCAGTTTTCTATGCCAATTTCCTCATCCTGAAAGTGAGAACAGCAATGTGCTTGCTAACTCATAGTTGGTCAGGATTAAAGTAATACAAATTGTCTGAGATCTTTGGGACAACAACAGTGTAGCTGTAGTGAAATGTAATATATGTGCAGGTTTTGGGTTTTATTACATAGTGAAGTTTTACAAAATGCTTGGAAAGTACAACTAGGTGTATCCTCCAATGAACTTTATAAAATGTATACTAAGTAGAGAATTTTTAGCCTGTTGTGTATAGTAAGTTGCTTAACCTCTTACTGAAGTAACAATATCATTACACAAAAGTCCCCAAATTATATAACCCCAGATGTTTTCTATATATCGTGTGAGCTATTCTCTTACAACTTTCTCAGAGGTGTACGTTTGCTTTCAAATGTTTGAGCAGCTGTTTTGAAAGTTATCTGTACTAAAGGCTACAAAGTCAAACCTCCTTCATTTCAAAGTGTTATCCTCTTTCATAACTATATTCTCTGCTCCACCATGGCCTGTCTTCCCATATCTACCAGCAAAATCTGAGACTCTTTGCTTTTCAAGAAACTCAGCATCTGATGAATTCAGTTCTTACAAGCATGGAAACAATGCCCAAAGCTATACTCCAAGTCTTACCTCCAGATGACAGAACACTTGGAATACGTGTGTCTGGTTCTGTTTCTTTCCTCTCAGAAGCAGACCCCAAGATGAGAATGCAAGGGCAGAGGCTTCTCTAGGAGGAAGGTAGTTGCAGAAAGTAGGGAAAACAGGAAGAGAGATGGGAAGGGGAAGGAAGCACACAGAAGGTGTGCCATCAGGCAGGAAAGGAATACAGGCAGCCGCGACTCAGCCCTGCTGGGGGCTCCCAGCCAGAGCAGCATAGCTTCTCGGAGGCGAGAAGTTGGAATGTTCTTCCACAAATGCCTATTGACGGCTCACCACCCATTGCACTCACATGGGGTCATAGTTTCTCGCTCTTTTCTTGCTCTTTTTGTTCTCACAAAGCCAGTGAATTCTTACTCCTCCAACAGGTTTTATTTGTGTTTCCTCTTTTCCTGTTGTGGCCACTCCTCGGGTGCCGGGAAGACCGCTATAAATGATCGGTCCTGGAGGCCGTGGATCCACTCCCACCTGGAACTCACCTGGCTCTGCACTCTGGCCCAAAGGCCAACAGAAGGCATTTCTCTCCCTCTCAAGAGGGGCATTGCTCTCTACCACAGTAAAGCCCAGTGTTTTCTTTTCCTTCAAACTTATCCCCAGGCAATCCCGTCTGCTTCAGGTCCTCGTGCATCTGCGTGATGTCCTTGGCCTCTGCCCTTTTCTGGTCATAACATACTATTCTCTGTGTTCCTTGTCAGCTACATTGACCTTCTCTTCTTATATATGTCATGCCCTCTTGTACCTCAGGGCCTCTGCATGTGAAATTCTTTGTCCATAACACTCTCTGTCATTCACTTACTAGCTCCTCCTTCAGCCTAGTTAAACGTTTCCAAAGTGGTTCCCTATTAGAAACTGTATTTTTTTGTCTCCTCATAGGCCAGATGGTCCTGCTGCATACTTTTACTGTGTCTGAGTTTTATGTACTTCTCATGATTACAGTTACTATAATCAGTTGATCAGTCACATAGTTACATTTGCCAGTTTCAGAAATTAACTGAGTGCAGGTATTGTTCACAGTGAATCCCTAACACCTATTGTGAGCCTTGGAACACTGTAGGCTCTTTAATGTGCATAAAAGAAATGTGTGTGCAACCTACCCTATCCAATTCTGAGGGGTTTACATGTCTCCTCCCATGGTGACTTTCACTTTCCTCATTTAGATGAAGTTCTTTGTAAATAAACAGGCTCTGTAAATGTTGTGGGTGGATCCACAGTCCAGTAATTTGAGGGAGCACTGTAAATATAAAGGTGAAGAACAAAATACACAAAATCATTATTATTCCTTACCTATAACAAAAGTATCATATTGGGTCTCATTTATGAATTAAATATAATGAGACAGTAATATTTTTAGAGACTTGTGATAGCAATACTGACAGTAGGAGACTCTTTAGAAAATAAGGTGATTTTGTCAGATCATTAAAGCTTATAGTTACTTCCAAATTTAAGGAGAAAATTCATATATCATTAATAGAAGTTAGAAAACAGATGACTTAATGCCTTGGAAATTTAGAAGATAGACATAACAGCCTACTGTGTCTCAGAACAAGCAATTTCAACAAAGACATGAAGAGTACAAATGGCAAGGAAATTTGATTTCATTTCTTTTTATTGGATACAATTTAACACTTGAATAACTGTTGTTTGCTAGAGTTTAAGAATTTTAAAAATCTTTTCCCCTGATGGATCCCAAAGAGAAATGTATCCATTTGTTTTACTGCAAATGTTCAGTTGCAGATTTGGAGGAAAAGAAATGTTCTCCACTTTCTATTTAATTATTCAGTTGACTTCTAGAAAGATTAAACTACACAAGCAGGTTTGAAATTTGGAAAAAAGAATACATGTTTATTTTAAAAGATAGCCAGGTCATTTCAAGAACAACTAGTGGCAATCTAAATTTTTTAATATGACAGTGGCAATTTGGAAATTATGCAAAAAGTTCTAAAAAATGACAGTCATAGTTTCCTTTTTAAAATTTGATAGTCTTAAATATTCTTTCTGAAGCAAACATGTTCTTGAAACTTCTATACTGCACACCCAGAGTGAATAATTACATAAAGGTAACCATCAAGCATTTATAAATATAATACAGTATTTCTCTATACAGCATTGTATTTTCTATGAAGAGTTTGATGCATATTTAATCTTAGGCCTACTTTAAAATATGTACACATCACTGAAGGGAAAATGCACTCAAAGAAAGCACTGTATTATCAATTTCTGGTAAAACTTTAAAATGTCATTAATTATAGATGGAGCACTTTTCCTGTGATATATTCCTATTTGTTTGACACCTGGTAGGACACGTGCCAATTCACTCACTTTCTCTGTTATAGGGAGTCCTTCCAGCCCCTGTGGCCATCATTTCTTAGGGAAGCCAAGCAACATAACCAGAAGCCCACATGAATGATTCATACCAAACAAGCTAGAACAGGCCCTCAAATGAAACATGCTGATCAACAAAGCCAAGCAGAGAGGGCCAGAGCTTCTGTGGTGTCACAGGGAAGTGATCCATTTACCAGATCTTTGAGATTAGCTAAGTTCTTGCAGCAGCCACTAAGCCTCATTGGCCTGGTCTTTCCTTGTCTGCAGGAAGTATTTGCAATTTACTGTGATTAGGCATTCGGTACATGTACACACAAACACACATGTGCTCAGTAAAATGACTTCTCGTGTTCATTTCTAGTACTTCCAAAAGACTTTAGTAATAGCTTTATCTCTTTTAATTTTAAAGAACACTTCTATTACCTAAAGAGCAGCACATAGCCATTGCTAGAACCTTAGAAAGCAAATAAAAATTTTCCCTTCCATCACCCAGAGTCACCTTGTTTGAGACCTTGCGGTATTTATTTACTGATATTTATGTGTTTGTATGGATGCTTGCATTTATGTGTAAACACATGTCACAAATTTGGCTGTACAATATGGGATGATATTCTCAAATTATTGCAAGATTTGTCCATTTCAGTCAGTGATCTTTATCTTGTCTCTTCAATATGTTTTTATGTCAACAAGTAGCTAACTAAACTATATTCATATTTTCCAGGTAAATTAAAATCCTTACCACTTCTTTGTCCTTTCCAGGAATCCCATCAGGAAGGGTATCTAGCTGTGGTATCACTTACTGCTCTCCAGGTTGGCATGATTTCTGACTCATTGAGAACCTGGGCTAGTTTTGCTGAGAAATGTTTTACTTGTTTTTCCTTCTTATGTCATGTAGCTTATTCTTATAACTATCTGACTCTTCCCAACTGAAAGTCAGATCTACAGGACTGGTGGATTCCTGAGAAATATTGTTGTCTAGAATATACCATGATGAGTCTGTATAATCCACTCATTTGTTACTATTAACAATGCATTTGTGGACTACCAGCCACATATTTAAACTTACATCAATTAAATTAGAAAATTCAGCTCCTCAACTGCACTGATTTCAATTCATATGCTCAATAAGTACATGGGGGCTACAATTTGGATGGTGCAGATATGGAAACTTTCTTTCAATGTGGCATAATTTCTTCAGTTCTTTTTTAAAATTTCTAATTATTTATTTATTTTTGTGTTTTAGGGAAGGGTCTACAGGGTGTTCAAGATCTCACTACTAGATCAGACTGATAGTGATCCACCTGTTTACAACCTCCTAAGAGCTGGGATTACAGGCGCATGCCACCATGCCCAGTCTCAATTGCCTTCTCAGTGTACCGGGATGGCAGGCCCAGGAATTGTACCCTCGGCCCCTGAACCTATTTGCAGGTGCTTTAATCCACTGAGCTATTTGGCTTGCCCTTCTTCACTTCTTGAGTCTGATTTGGCTATCTGGATTTTCTTTGGCTCAATAGATGTTAGCATACATGATGTAAGCAGAAGCTTGGAAAATGCTTGTGCTGTAGAGCTTGCCCCACTTTGCTTTTCAAACCCCGAGACTTCCTTATGAAGAGGTGCAAGCTATGGCCTACTGGTGGCCACCTCATGTAGAGTGCGTCCAGCTATCCTCACAAAGGTCCTAGAGATGAGGGCCAAGCAATCCTTCATCATCTTAACAGAGCACATGGGGATGGGCACAACTTTCTACTGATAGCCACTTCTGCTGACTGCCAGATGTGCTAGTGAGGACATGTGAGATCCACCAGCCCCTGGTAAGCTGCTGACCATAGAGTGATGAGGAATTATAAATTTTTATTGTTTCTAGACACTATTAAGAAGAAAGTTCCTTCTATATTTTGGAGATAAATCCCTTTTTAGCTATAAAGTTGGAAAATATCTTCTTCCATTCCTTGGTTACCCTTTCTATTGTTTCCCTCATCAAGCAGAGGCTTTTTAGCTTGGTATTTTCCCACCTGTTTTTGTTTTTGCTGCCTGCGGTTTGTTGTCTTATCCATGAAACTGTTGAAAAGATTGATGAAAAAAAAAAAAGAGCAGTTAGGATTCTGTGATGTTCCTTATTACTGAGGGCATTGAAAGCAGGCTATTTTACTTACAGAAATGTAAATTTGAGCCTATAGACTTTCTAGTTTTACCCTTTGGTCTCAAATCTGCTCGCATCAATTCTCACCATTGTGCAACCTTCTCCTGTTTGGCCATTTCGGTGATTTGCAGCTTGTCATACATTTCAGAATTCTTCTTTCCTTCCTGTTACCCCACTGTCGATTTCACAAATCTTTGGGTTGGGGGATTTGAAGGGCCTCTGTCTCCTAATGCTATGGAAGGTGTTGGCGATGTCAATGAGTTTTGTCTGTTGATGAGTTACCCAGGATGTCCATCCAGTTCTTAGAAATGAAAGTGGAAAGAGTGAAAGTTCAAGTTCATCAGTCCCTACACTCAACTGACAACAAGCAAGGGGCAGGCAAGTGACCCCGGTTGGGTATAAGAGCTCATCCTTTTGCTCTTGGTTATTGGTCAGGAAAAGACACTGACACAAGTCTATCCAATTAGAAGTCATCTGGGACTTTGCTGGAACTATTGAGCTAGACAGTGCAGGGTGGGATGGGGGGAGGATGTGAGCGGAGCTAGAAGGGGACAGGTGACACTGAGCTGAGCAACTGTCTTAGAAGGCTGCACTAGGGCCTGGAAGAAGGTATGTATGGTCCGGAACCCAAGTGGGAGCCATCAGAAGTGGATAGTCTCCAGCAGAGTGGGGAAAGTGACAGGGATAGGAAACAAGGAAATGGAAGTATGCAGAGACCAGAATGCGCAGGAATGTGTTCGTAGACTGTGGCAATGACCTTGAATTCTTTGTACAGGTGATGGGAAGACACTGGTGGAGTTTGAATATGACCAAGAAGGCCTAATAGGAATTTCTCTGAGATATAAAATGTGGATGCTAAGAGAAAAAAGGTGTTAGATTTATCTTTTTCTTTCTTTCTTTCTTTCTTTCTTTCTTTNTTTTTTTTTTTTTTTGTACTGGGGATTGAACTCAGGACCTTGTGCTTGTCAGGCAGGTGCTTAAGCCACTGAGCTATCTCCCCAGACCAATCTTTGAGATAATAAGTTTTGAGGAAGATATAGGATGGGGATGCTTGAGTTATCTTCTTGATCATATGAGAAAGGCAGTTACAACAATGAGATAAAGAAACAAATACAAAAAGGAAATTAGAGAAAAACTGAGATGGAGATTGACAGGCAGGAAATAAAACTCAAATATATGCCCCTGAATCTACCCATTTCTGAAATTTTCTTGTTTTTTGAACCAATATGTAAGTATTTGGTTTAACAGCTGTTGAGTGGGACATGAGTCTATTCTCCTAAAGAATTTTGAAAAAAAACTTTGTTATTTTCATAGAGTCATTAAAATGTTCTGTTCTTATTTATTATTTTATTACTTATAATGGACACACCTGCCACATGACATGGTATTGTCACAGCTCATCCAATCTTATGGGACCGAAAATAACCTCTTGTACAGTAGTAGGGCCAGTGGGATATCTGAATGGACTAGGCACCTGCTTAGGCAAGCACAGGGACTGCATTTGATTCCTGGTAACACATCTCACGCTGGTCCAGCCCCCAGGTGCACTGAGCCAGCCACCAAGACAGTGTGGTGCCACATGCCTGTAATCCCAGAGCTGGGGAGGCTGAAAACAGGAGGATTGGTAAGAGTCCAAGCTGTGTAGTGAGACCCTGTACCAAATACATAAAAAAGTGATTATAGTTGTAGCCATCTTTTTCATGTGACCAGAAGCTAGCTATAGTAGTCCTGAGGCAGAATGACCTGCAATGCCCGGAAATGGAGGGTGCAGGTCAGAGGCGCCCAGGGCTGTCAGGTGGGCAAGGTCCAGTTTGAGACTTTTGCCTTGGTCTTCCGGGCTTCCTGGCTCAGGAGAGTCAGAGCCAAGCTGACCAAAGCTTTTTGGGAATCTTAGGCTCCTCTCTAGGTGCGGTGGTTTCTGCCTGTAGTCCCAGAACTCTGGGAGGTAGAAGCAAGGGGATTCGAAATTCAAGTCCAGACTAGAAAGTTTAGCTTGAGGAGAAACTGGATGTGGGGTGGTACACACCCATAATCCCAGCATTTAGAGGATGAAGCAGGAAGATTGCCTTGTGGCCAAGGCCAGCCTGAATCTTATACTGAGACCCTGTCCCAAGAATCGCCCCCTCAACATTATTCTGAGGATAAAACAGAGGTAGGAACGTGCCTCCAGGTTTGAGGTCTTGCTCAGTCTGCACAAGATACTTGGCTGAGCCCCTAGCACTGGAAAACAAACAAAGGGCAGTGCTTGTGGATACAGAATAAGGCGGGGACTCTGTCTCCCATAATCTGCAACCTTCCTCCTGTGCTGTAGATGGCCCATCTGGGTGTCTAAGGCAATGTTGTAAGCTCCTCCACAGCTGCGCCCTTTCCATTGGGCTACACGAAGCTTGTGAAAGAATACTGTGTCCTTCTTCAGTCGGACTTGCTTTCAGGGGAGGCGGAGGATTCCTAGACGACCACTTCAAGTAACTATGTGGCTTTACTAAATCAGCAGAACACAAATCATCATCACATGCATGCTCTTTTGCGCATGCTCATTTGTACTTTAATAATTTGTACTTACATTAAAAGGAATAAAGTATCTAAAACACAACCATTGTGAAGTATAATTTCTTTTGAAAACAAACGAAAAATAAACGAATACAGGTTGAATTCTTAGAACCTCTTTTACATTAGGAATGGCGTTCTAATAAAAGTTCTAATTTATTTTAATGTGGCTTCTATATACATTATATCCTTTGAATATACACTGGATAACAACAGTGGCCCCCAAATTTTCAATGCCACAATTTACCTTCAGATAGTCTGAGTCAGTAGGCTGGGGTCGGGGTCAAGGATTTGCATTTCTCACTGGCTTCCCAGGTTTTCTGTTTAAGATGCTTCCTGTTCACACTAGAAGGCTGATAATTTTATAGAATTGTAGATGTACTGGAGATAGAACTTGTGAAAAATGCATAAGCACGTATTACAACAGAAAAGGGATAAGGAAAAAATTTCTTTGTGTAAAACCTAACACCAGGGATAATAAGACTTGTATTTATAAATACAGTTTTCTCCCTCATTGTGCCTTCAAATGACCCATTGCCTCA
>NDGM011185906.1:0-15200 GCA_002564305.1 Octomys mimax
ACACACACACACACACACACACACACACACACACATACACACACACAGCATTTCTGTGGCTTTTTATTGAATTTTGACTACACTTCTTTAGAAACCTACTCTTCAGGCATTTTCTCTTTAAATTCTGTTTAAGTTCCATAGTGCCATCTGAGAACACAGTGGCCAGGAAAACAAAGACATCTTCCTTCCTAAAATAGCCCATGTGGTAGATGGATGTAAATATAGGTAAGATGATCTAAGCCATGCAATTTTCTAAAAATTAGAAAATTAGCTTCTAAGAGAGGCTAATGAGCACACATTTGGCTTGATGTCCCTTGTGATGATTAATTTTGTGTGTCAATTAAAGAAGACCTTGAGGAGCCTACAATAAGCCTTATTTTGGGGCATAACTGAGAGTGTTTCCATACGAGATTAGCATCGGAGCTGATGGATGCATAAAGTAGATCGCTGTGCGCAGTGGAGCTGGGCATCCCCCATCCCTTGACAGCCGTAAGAGAACAAAAGGCAGAGGAAGGAAGAATTTGGTTCTGTGTATTCTACCTCCATGCTGGAGCTGGGACGCCTCATCTTCTGCTCTCACGCTGGGATTTGCACCGTTAGTCCTCTGGCTCCCAGGCCTTTGGACTCAGACTGAAGTGTGCCACCAGCCTTCCTGAGTGTCCAGCTTGCAGATGCCGGATTGCAGAAGTTCTCATTCTCAAGTGCACAAGCGAATTTGTTATGATGAATCTCTGTACATAAATTTATAATGCATCATTTGAAATCCTTCAGACCAGGTGTGTTGCAAATTTGTTTCTTTCTAAATTTTGGAATATTTGCATATCCACAGTTGGTCCCTTGGGATGGGAGCACAGCCTATACTCTAAATTGATGTTTTGTTTTTTTGGGTTATTGGGGTTTTGTGTGTGTGTGTGTGTGTGTGTGTCTTTTTAGGGAAGGGTCTCCAGGATGTTCAGGGTCTAACTACTAGATTGGACTCATGGTGATCTGCCTGTTTACAGCCTCCCAAGGGCTGGGATTACAGGCGTGCTCCACCATGCCCAGTCTCAATTGCCATCTCAGTGCACCTCTGGGGTGAGGCAGGTATGGCAGGCCCAGGGATCAAACTCCCAGCCCCTGCACCTGCTTGCAGGAGCTTTAATCTGCTGAACTCTTTGGCTGGCCTCAATTGATGTACATAAATTGAGTCACATGAGTCAAGTGTAAGAATTTTTATTTGTGGTATCATGCCATTGCTCAAAATGTCATGCAGTTTGGCTGATTCTGGATTTTATATTTTTAGGTTAGGGATGGTGAACCTATACACAATATCCCCCTGTTGGTTATGTTTCTCTAGGAATTGTGGTAAACAAACCCCTGAAGCCAATTTTGAAGATACAGTAATAAAAGATGGAGGCTGACAGATCTGAGAAAAAGATGGTGTGGGCTGCTAGGGAGGCAGAAGCGGGATCTGTGGATGGGGATGGAAACACTAGCAGAGCAGAAGGCACACAGGTGTGCAGAATGGAAGAGTAGCCTTAGAAGAGAGGCTCTTCTGTAAGTTCACTACCTCCTTCCAATTATCATGAGGTCACAAACCACACTGTGGCACCATGTCTTCAGCCAGAGCTGTTTGGAGTGACAGCAGGTGATACACAGCTCTGGTGGAATGAGGGAATGGAAGAGCAGGCAGACCTGGAGGTTCTTGAACTTGCCCGCTTTATCTCCTTGCTCCATTAAGGGACAGCGTCAGGTGATTACAACCTTTACAAGCTAAAGCTCTGGACAAAAATAGAAAGAGAAAACTATAAGACATGAATGATACAAGAAGAAATAGCAAGATGTGCACAATATCCTAGAGGAGGTAAAACTTAGAGAAGAATATTTGACAAAACACCCAAGTGTAAAAGATGGAGGGAGGGAGGGAGGAGAGACGAGAGCCAAAGGGATAAAAAAGGAAATAAGATGCATTATGTGTATTTATCAACTTCCTGCATAGAATGTAAGCATAATGTATTCTAATTACATATTAATAAAAATAAAATAAAGTACAAATTTAAAAAGCTTATACTATTTTAAAATGGGCTTTATGAGAAGTGAAAAATGTTTGGTAATTTTTAAAAGACCTGAAAGTTTACTAGAAATAGAAATAAAATACCTCTGATTAAAAATACTCATATATTACCAAATAAGAACTTTACATGGTAAAAAAAAAAAAAAACCAAAAACCTTTACCTGGAACCTACAGTAGTGTTTAAGAGCATTGAAGACAAATGGTAAATTTTAAAGCTATGAGAGAGAAAACGCAGATCAATAGAAAGGGAAAGCAATAGTTTACATTAGACTTCACTGGGGAGAAAAAGGGTCAAGAACACAAGGGACTAATAATACATATACTACATTTGATAGAATATTTGTGCTTGGTACCTATGGAATATCATCAAGTTCAAAAGATAGTCATGAAAACTATGTTCCCTTCTCCTCTTCACTGTCAAGGGCTTAGTGGAGGTCACACAGTGGCAGTTACTCCCTAAGCATTGTTTTCCTGGTTCTTCTGGTGGCCTAGAATTTCTTTGTCAGAGCCTTTTCATCTTCTATCATGTAGTAGATTGACAAATGTTTCTTGAATTTGTCATACTGGACTAATAACTTGTTATACTTCTTCTCTACTGAGAACTTGATTAATTAAGCTAGCAACAAATCTACTCAATAAGCTCAGGAAATTGAGTCAATCAAACATACTCCATCAATAAATATTTACTATGTAAAACACAAAGCTGTGGTTCGATAAGAATGTCAAGGTGGATGAAGCATAGCTTCTGCAAAAGGAGTGGAAGTGAAGGGATTATAGTTACAAAGCTAAGGTATAAAAATTATAAGCATGAGTTTAAATGCAATAGAAGGCAAAGCTTGATTCAGGAATTCAGGGAAAAGAGGAATAAATTTCATTCAATATATACTAAGGGAAGTCTTTATGGATGAAGACATCAGACAAAGAATGGGTGCTAGGTGGAAAAAATAGCAAAAGCATAAAAAAAAGTGTTCTGAGAATGTTTAAAGAACATGGCCAAACATGATGAAGGTAAGAGTTAATGGGGGTAAGGGAGAGACAAGCGTAGAAAGACTGGCAAAGTCCAAATCATGAAGGGTGTTACATATGAGCCAAGCAGCTGGATTAGATACAGTGGGGTACGCAGACCTTTGAGAGTTCATGGGTCAGGGAAGGACATAGAGAAAACCAGACAATTGAATAAAGATTAGTTTTGCACCAATAAGAAGTATAGATTGGTTGGAAAAATCCTACAGTCAGAAATATGCCTGTAATAATCTTAGCAGAGAAATAATGAAAATTCTGAACTGGAAAGACAGTAATGAACAAAGCAAGGCTGAATGAGATGGCGGCTACTTGGGAAAGGGTGGGGTGTAAATTGGAAGAATAAAGGAAGTATAAAGATGACTGAAAGAGGTTCCTGAAGAAGGGGCAAATTGTGACACACCATGTCAGTGTCTAATCTTGGCTTCTATAGATGGAATATATATTTGGTCAAAACCCAAGCCACCAAGACTTATTCTTTTTAACTTTTCAATCAATCAAAATATAAAAGAATTGAATTTCTACCTTTCTTTAGCTCACAGATAATGACTAAAAGAGTCAATCTAATTAGATTATTTTGCATTGATTACTTTAAATATAGCTTAATGTACCATTATGAAAGGACAAAGACAACCCAAAATAACTTTGAGTCCTCAACTATTCTCAGGTATTTAGATTTGTAGAAAGAGGAGACCAGAGATTAAAAAAAAAAAAAATCCTGTTTTGCAAGTGAAAAACTCACAGGGAGCACTATAAAGTAAATTTACTTCAATTTAATATGGATAATCATATGCAGGTCTAGAGTCTTTATATTTTATAGCTCTCTTTAATTCTGCATCTTCCTACTGCAGACAGTACAGACATAAAATATTCTATCATAGTGTTTAGAGATTTTTTTTTTCCCACAGAAAAAAGAAAGGAAAGGAAGAAAATTTCTTTCCTAATGGCCTACACTATTGAAATTCCCAGTTATATTATTGACAATTAACAATCATAATTTATGTGTCAGTGTTACAAAACTGCACTGATGTAACTGGGAATAAACCGAGATGGCCACAATGGGAAGGGTAATACATGAAATTCAGCCGCATCTTTCCAGGTCTCATTTTAGAGATAAGTATCACTGATGAAATGAACATTTTACTGCTAAATATTTGTCATGCTGCATTTAAATCACATTAATTTCCATGTCTTGGCTTTCAAAGAGCAAACGCCACTACCCCTTTGGAAATGATCATTTTCCTTGGCTTCTTTTAAGTATCACCAAGTTGAAGGTACATCTGGTGGGGTGGGGCCTGGGGGTGTTCACACACCTGCACACATATATACACACAGACCCTACTGGATGTCACTAACCACCCTGGTTATCCAAAGTTAATGGACTCTGAAATTGATACAATCCCAATATTGCAGCTCATAAAAACTGGAGTGATATTTTATTTGTGACCTACATCATTCACATTTAAGAATCCAGAGGGAATTAGAGCAACCTTCTGCATTTCACCTACATAAGCACTTTAGTTATTGTATTGGAGGATATCATTTTTTTAAACTTGTAGTAAAATATATTTAAAAAAATAAAGTTTTTTTATCTTAATGATTTTTTAGTGCACTGTTTGGTAATGTTGAGTACATTCATGTTGCTATGCACCAATCCACAGAACTGTTTTTGTCTTGTAAAACTGAAATCTGACATTCATGAAGAAAGAAATTTTCCTTTTCTTCCTCTGCCCAGCCCTTGGCCACCGCTATTTCCTATCTCTACAGATACTTCACCTAAGCAGAAACATAAATTTGTCTTTTTGTGACATAATGCTTTCAACTTAATGCCCTCAAGCACTGTCCATATTATAGCATGTCCCCTTGAAATTGAATACTTTTCTATCATTTAATCACCCATTGATAAGACTCTCTGTATTCATTAAGGACCCATCAGGCTATTTCCAGGAGTCACACTGTTCTATATTTTCACCAATAGGACACAAAAGTTCCAGTCTCTCCATGCCCTTGTCAACACTTGTTATTTTCTGTTTGCTGTAGTTTTGATAGTAGTGGACCCCCAAATGGGTATGAAATGCCACGATTGTGCCTTTTATTTGAATATCCCCCATGATGAACAATGTGGAGTATCTTCATATACTTTTTGGCCTGGAGTGATACTTTTAGATTTTACTGATAAATAAGATGACAAGGAGAAAAAGCAAATTTTCTAACTTTATAAGACTTTGGCATGACAATCAACAAACAGCACTGAATATGTGCCCTAGGTAAGGTTCTAGGTTAGGGCTAAAATGTATAAAAATAAATAAATAAAACTGAAGGGGTTAAGAGCAACTGCTGCAGTTAATGTGGCAAGGAAGATAGGATGGGCACCTAAAGTGCAATAGCTCCTCTGAGACCTCAAGTTCCTCCCCAGAGAAGGAACTTCTGCACCGCACCATTTCCAGCACAGGGCTGTTTTATGCTGTGCCTTTAATAAATATTTGTTAACAAATGAATAAACTCATTCTTTATATACGTGATTTTCGAATACAAAAATTTCCAGTGCAGGTGTTTTAGGCATCTGCTAAGCGATGAACTTTGCCGTGGATCAACACACACTATGCTCTTGTAAGCCTTCTGAAAATAGTCGCTTCTGAAGAGGTGTGAATTTTCCTTACTTTCCTTAAAAGGGTGTTAACTTCAAAAGGCGACCTGGTGAGTGTTAAAAAATTAACACGTTTAAGTCAGTAGCCAAAACATCGCCCTTGGATCTGTGAACCTGAAATTGAACTGGTAGACTAAGTTGACTCTAGTTTGAATGCCAAAAAAGTCATCACTCAGCATTAACCTGCGCTGGGGAAAATCGGCTCAGCCTTTGGCTTGGGAAGAGGGAAGGAGCTAGAGGATGGTGTTGCTAGCAGGGCATACAGGCTGGAGACAGCTATTCATAAACTCTTCTTCCAGACCCTTTTAACCCCTTAAACTTGCTTTAAAAACTACTTTACTGCAGAGAATGTGCACTTTAGCTGGCTATCATCAAAAGAAACCTCTTTTTATTAAGAGGAGAACTGTTTATTTGTGGAGAAAATTGACTGAAATACTGTCACTGGGCCCTTTTCTTCCCTTCTTTCCTTATTTTTCATCATGCACAAACATAAGATTTTTTTTTCATCTGTTCTCTGTCATTTTTCAGGGCAACTACCAATATATTACCCAGACCTCGGGTCTCTCTGCAGTCTTTGGTTTGGAAGGATCCTAACTACTAAATTTTGGCTAACAGTATAGCAAGTGCAGAATGACTGCTGGCCAGCTCCACATCAGGGACCTCTATTTCTGAAAGGAGGGCAGAAGCCTTCCGGGCTCCTAACCTCACCCTGCCCTGCACCTCTGGCATGGTTGCACTTAGCTGAGGCCATTGCAAGGGCTTTTATGCACAGCACAGCGTGGTTGTGAAATACTAGGCAACATCAGAAAACCCAAGTACAGCAGAAGCACTGAAATTAAAAAAAAAAAAAAGTTTCTGAAAGAGTTGAAGAGCTTGAAGCCATAACCCAGACTACAGTTTCGCTAAAGTTGTAAAGCGGTCAGTAATGCATGAGTGCTTCTAAAAGGGAGAGAGCTGCTTGCTGAGCCATCTTCCTAGCCACTGTGGCAGAACTCGGACAGTCATGATCATGAGCGGCGTGATCCGGGGGCCTCACCCTGGACATGCACTGGGAGAGCCGTGCACTTGTGTTCACTGCGTTGTTCATTCCTGCCTTCCAAGGTTTATTAAGTATGAACAGCACATCAGGCACTTTGCTAGGTGCCAAGGGTAAAGGGATTACTATGACCTATTAATTGAATTCAAGGTCTCATGGTCTAGTAAGGAAAGGCAGACATGTAAACAGGAATTAAAATGCAGGCTAATAAATATGGCAACACCAGCCAGGTTAGGCACAGAAACAAACAGAGGGGAAAGAAAGCCTACCCGGATCTTGGTGAGCTTTTTCTGCCTCATTTTCTTCTCCATCTCCTAAAGCCTGCTGCTCCACTGGCATTCTGCTGGTCCCTAGGCTCTTTCTTTCTCTATCATCTCTGCTTTGGATCGCAGCCCAGGGGGAAGACAGTGGAGGGATGTCTACTTTGATTTACGTAGTCTATATTTATATTAATCCAGATCTTGCAATGTGCCCGTATTTTTAAAATATTGTACATGAATTCTGCTTTTTTTCTTTCTATTGCCTCTATAAGGTAGGTACTATTTCCCATCATTATTTTATACATGAAGAACCTGCTGAACAAAGAGAGTACTTAATGCTCTAAGGTGGTGGACTAAGTCTGGGTGCAGGGAGTGAGGCTGAAGCAAGGCTGTTTAGGGCCAGAGCTTGCATGCTCGGCTGGGACAGCAGCTGACCTAGTACAACTGTCTAGAAAAGTCTGTGCATTGGCAGGGCAGCAGGCACCGAAGAGCACACACTTCCGTCCAGCAGGCTCAGGTAGACACGGCAGCAGAGGCAGGTGCCTGAGGGGGCAGCGAGGATGACAGAGAGGAACAAGACAGCAGTGTCCTGCCACTGGAAGAAAAGAGACCTCTGCATTTTGAGGAAAGCACTGAAGGGGTGGGGTGCCGATGTGGGGACCTAAATCCCAGTAGCCACACACTGGGTGAGGCTGGAAAAGTCACCCAAGCCCCTGAGCCATGCTGTCCTCAGTGTAAAACAGTGACAACCGTGCCACAGGAGTTGCAATAAGGCTCATGTCAGAATAGGTTTTCTACTATCCTGAATATAATATTAAATATTTTGTGAACAGTATACCCATTATTGTACCATTTCACATGAAAATGATTTGCTTCAAATGCTGATAAAAATTGAGCTTAAGTGTACTCATTTCTACCTTTCACATATATATATATATATATATATATATATACATATACATATATATATAAAATAAATACATATATATATGTATTTATTTTATCTTCCTTTTAACAAGCCAATAGGCTAGAATCAATTCATATGACTAATACTCTAAATTACAAATTCAAAAATGTGTCAATTAAATAGAGATTTGAAGCTTTACTATATTTAATAATATGTTCAATTTATGTTTGCTTCAGAAAGGAAATTATAATTTAAAAAGGACGTCTATTAGTAAACAATTATCATATAATGTTATCTAACTGGGGATCACTTTCCCCGGCCTTCTACTCCAGGGCACATACCTGGAGACATTTTTGGCTGTTAAAATGGGGTGTAATGAAGGCATTAAAGTCAATATAGAGATATCTGCATATGGCTTGTTTAAGGCAGTCCAATTCACAATAGCCAAGTTATGGAATCAGGCTTGGTGCTAGTCAATAAAAGACTGCGTGAAATATGTGGGTTATATACACAACTGAGCATTATTTAGTCATAAAGAAGAACTAGAGTCATATCACTTCCGGGAAAATAGATGAAACTGGACATGATTGTGGTAAGTGCAATAAGCCACACTGAGAAATACAATTATCACATTTTCTCTCATATTTACAATCTACGAGTGAAGATGATCTTAAGTTAGAAAAGTTACCATTAGACAAGAGGAATGGAATAAGGAAGGGGAGAGTCAGGAAGGGTGGAAGGGTGGGAGAGCTTTGGTTGCACTGTACCCACCGGACCCCTCCGGTCCCAGCCCAGGCCCGGCATGTGAGTGAGACCTTCTGCCGTGCTCTCGGGAGCCCTCCAGACCCAGGAAGGGTAGAGGGAGGTGAACAGGATCCAATTATACTCTATGTGTATGAAAATGACACAATGGAACCTATTATCCTGTAGGAGCAGTAAAAGCAAAACCAATAAAAGTAAAGTAAAGCCTGAAAAAACAGACTGGAGTAGATGTTACTGAGTAGATATCTGGTGGGCACAAGTCAAGGACACTCCAAATGTCCAAAATGTCACAGCAAAATGTGCTTCTCTTACTTTGCAAATGATGACCCAGCAGTAGCTGTAGTGTTAAGGTTAGGAAATGCTGCTACCATATAACAAAATAAAAACTATAATGATTAAAAAGATGAAATTTAAGAGGAAATGATAATATATCTTTTTGGAAAATTGGGAAGTTTATTTAGATCTTGTGAACGACATGCCAAAGAGATTTCCCATCTGACTGAAAGTTCCTCAATGATGTAGGTGCTGTGGCGCACACACAAAGCCTTCAAAGCATTAAATATAACATCCTTTGGGGGAGGTCCTTGGAGTCAAAACTCACACTCGTTTTGCTCACCATACCTAATTACAAGGTTGTGCCATTAGCCAGGACTAAACCAAGAAAGTCAGAACCATTGTAGCTATTTTGAATGGAGAGAATTTTAAAGGTAAAGTTGGCACTGTAGGTGGTGGAATTGCTGAGGAACCGAAACAGGAGAGAGTGAGGTAACTTAGATATTAGCAGAGCCGGGAAGATAGCTCGGCAGCACATTGTGCCTGTCTGGCAAGTACAAGGTACAGAGTTTGATCTCTGGAACCATAAATAAATAAATAAATTAATTAATTAAAAATTAAAAGAAATTAGCAGGAAACCATGACTGCCCTGAGGACCAGAGGAAACACAGGAAAAGCTACTGTTGTCAGATTTAAAATCTGGAGAAAACAGCTGGGGGACAGAATTGTGGTGGGGGAGACTGAAGCAGAAACTGGAATCTGGGGCAGTCCTGTCAGGGAGGAGCCAGAGGGATGGAGGAAATGCAGCCACAGCAAGCGATGTCACACACCACCGACCACCACTCTCTAACTTCTCTTTCCATCCTTCAGGATCCTTCAAGTCCCCTCCATTGGCTGGGACTGTCTTTTAGTTAACTTGCATGAGAACTTGAGAAATATAGCTTGTTATGATACCATCGAAGTGGGAGAAGGGTGAGAAGACAACTACCCCGCACTTACATCATTGCTGAGGAAATAGAGAAATACCTACTCATTTAAAGGAAGAAAGGTGTGTCATTGTCTAAGCCATATTTTAGTTCTTACTCTTTTTTATGTATTTGTACAGGGTCTCACTAAGCAGCTTGGACTCACAGTGATCCTCCTATTTTCAGCCTCCCCAATGTTGGGATCGTAGGTATGCACCACCACTTCTGGTCTATATGGCCTGCCCAGCTTGCCAGAGGACGGGGCTGGCACAGCCTGTAGTGTGGGGGATCAAACCCCATCTTGCACTTGCCTAAGCCAGGGCTTAGTCCACTGAGCTATCGTACCAGCTCAAGCCAAAGCTTCTATTGGTCAGTATTTGACTGGTCCTCCAACATGCTACTGTACAAGACAAACACAATAAATATGGATGAAACACAAAATAGTGAGGTAAAAGGGTTATGATGTTGGTTAACTGAATAACTGGCACAATAAAAAAAAAAGTGGCAATTAAACCAGGTGATAGAAAGAAAATAAGAGAAAAAGGCAAAAAACAAAACAAAAAAAACCCCAAAAAACCCGACCAAAAACCTATAAACAAAAATGATTTTATTTTTAGAAACTAGTAGAGGATCCTAGGAGGTCTGAAGATTCCCAAATGTTACCAGAAATTTTTCTTTTACTGATCACGGGTAAAATTAGATACAAAAGTCATCCAAACAGGCTATCATAATCCTAACATTTGTTGGAAAATATCACTCCAAAAGAGTTCATTCATTTTTTTGAGAATGAAAGCTAGTTAGCAATATAATGAAATTGGGTTTTATCAGTTAAGATAGTACACTTGTTTTCATGTATTTTAGATTCGTTCAAGTCTAAATGACTTTCTTGTCTCTCTGACCTCCGAAAAGTTGGTTCGTATTTGGATCCATAGCTTCTGCGACATCTCTGCTTGTCCTCTCTGGGCATCAGGGCATGATTGTTTTTGGTCTGTGTCCCCCTTCAGAGTCCCTAGAAGCAGTCAGGGACAGTGACACTGCGGTCACTTCAGTATCACTGCAAATGCCATTTACAGCTTTGGGAACGCACAGATTGGCATCTTACAACTTTTAAGAAGCAAGAGAAATAGGAACAGATAACAGAGGACCCAGACTCACTCACTACATGTTACAGCGGAAGGGGACCTTAAGCCATCAGGGCCATCTGGCACATTTTCAGCGGAAGAAACAGAACCATCTAGAGGGGGTAACTCGCTGTGTCGTGGCACTAGTCGGTGGCAGAGCTTTTGCTTGACGCTGGGTCTTGGGACTCCTGTCCAGAACCTCCTCTCTAAATGACACTTGATCACTGAGAACAGCTAATGAACTCCATATAGCCGAAGCGGAAACTGTATACTTTAATGACTTTGCAGGCGCTGGGTTCTGGCTGCCGGTCAGAACCCCGCAGTCTGCAGGCTCAGGACTGACTGGCGCGCTCGAGCTCTGGAGCAGGCAGCCCGGGTTTCTAAGGAGGTTCTGCCATTTTCTAGCTCGAGACCTTGGGCAAGCTACCTAATCTCTCTGTGCTTCCCTTTCTGAGTATTTTCTGAGTGCTTCCTCAGTGCCAGGGAAATACAAGCCTTTCTTCAGAAGGTCTAAAATTAGCTAATATTCTTGAGTCTGTTTAGAATGCGGCTTGGCTCAGGGTGACTGCTCACTCTTTCCCATGTGGATGGTTAGGGAGCTTAGCCCCCAAGGCTGGGGGCTGAAGGGTTGGGTGGTGATGATGGTTGAGAGAAGTCTGCACCAACCGATCACCGGGCCACCTGCTAGCCTGGGGCCAGGGCAAGGCACCCAGCACCTGACTTCCCCCTTTTCCCCTGGGTTTGCTCTGTGTTTCCTGGATTATCTATGTAAGTCAAAAATTCAGCAAATCTATAATTTCTTCATGGTCTCCCTCTCCTCTCAACTCTTCATTGCTTCTTTAAAGCTTCAGTTAAAAATTAATCCAGTTAGAGTTAGAAGCCCAGGGTAAACGCAACCATATTCACTAGTCTGGTTTTCTGATAAAGATCAGCCCATATTTGTTTGGCTAGGTAACAAAGTCTTCAAGAACTGAAGGTGTGGCTGGGAGTGCCCCTATTTATCTGCCTTAGATAAATCACCACTGGATACACCCATGTGCACCCCTGTGTCCCAGCAAATACAGCAGCTTGGGCCACCTCATCTCCCAGGCTCTGCTGCAGACAGATTTAAGTTCAAGTGTGCCAAATATTTCCTTCAAAATACACCAGTCCCAGAGAATAGGGATCCAAGTCCAGCAGAAGTAGCACGTTCTATTTTAATAAAAACATTTGTTAAATAAATCTAGCCTAATTTCTCTGCAGTCCCGATCGCATGCTAATTTGCATAGTTTATCCATCCTATTCTTAAACCTTCCTGAGAAGTAGATTTTTCCGCTTTACTTAGAATTCTTTTCAGGTTTCTCACAATGAGAAATGTTAAGCTAAATTGGGCTAAGTTACAAAATGAGACTTCGAAGAAAACCAGCAATCCTACCAACATGTGTCACTCCCCCTGCTCTGGTCAGTAAGATTCAGTGGCACTGTATTTTATTCTAGCTTCAAAGGTATTGAGAAAGCATTCAACCTATTCTATTATCATTCCTCTAGTAGCAAAGGGTGGGGGAAGGTAGTCAATGAAGGTTTCTTGTCTATTTATTTATTTAATGGAAAAAGAAAAGACAAAATTTCATAACAAAATAATAAGAGAATGACAATAGTCAACACATTCTATGTTGTTATCTTTAAAGTAGTTGCTCAGGGTACAAGATAAAACCATAACAATTTCTCTAGTTGATATTACCATGAACCTTCCTTTTTGTTTGTTTTTTGGTGGTACCAGGGATCAAACTCAGGAACTTGCCCTTGCCAGGCAAGCACTTATTACACTGAGCTATCTCCCCAGCCCTGAACCTTCCTTTTTAATGAACTAAAAGATGTTAATTGTATAACTGACTTGCATTTTTGCCCCTATCTCGCCATTTCCCCTTTCACCCACTGGAGTTCCTTTTTCCCTTTAAACAATTTCTTATCCTTTCATAATGAATGCTTCCTTTAGAGGATTCTTGAGTCTTGTGAAATTTCCTTCTAAAAATCAGAAAACAGAAGAGACAAGACACTACAACTGAACATCCAATGCAAATGGAATTAAACTGCCAAATGCCCCAGGGAACCAGGGAAACCCAGTGAAACTTTTGTTTGCCTGTAAATATATCAATCATTCTTTTGATATTTTTGAAAAGCAATAAAAGTGCAGGGCTAAGAGCCTGGGCTTTGGCGGCAGCTGAGTACGGAATCACATCCTGGTTCTGTCCTAATTAGCTGGGACACTCAGACAAGGTTCAAGCTTCTCTGAGCATTTGTTTTAGCAAATGTAGAATGAGGGTTTTACAGAGCTTGCTTCATTGTGTGATGAGGATTCCATTATGGATGCAGTGTGCTACCACCATCGTGGTTTCAGGTCTGGACTACCATGCTCTAAAACACCTACTGTGTGTCATAAGCCTGCTAGCTTAAGCACATGAGAAAGCTTTTCTCATCTACAAGGGAACACATTCTTACCTGGTATTTACCATCTAAATAGATGCTGCCCTGTAAGCATGAATGTTTTACTTGTGTACCAAGTGACTACTATGTTCAGGGAATGCATAAACCCGAGTTTCTAGTATGTGAGGATATGCTCTGGTTGAAGGAGTAGAAAACACTCAACCTGCTCATCAAAATCCAGCATGCTGTATATCTATGTTTGCAAAGAAAACTGATGCAATGCAAAGAAATAAAGAAGCGATGGCATTGGGTGGGGTTGTTGCTTTGTATAAGAAAAAATCAGGGAAGATCTCTAAGATAACATGATGTTTCAACAGAAACTTATAAAAAAGTAGGGGAGGAAAATCTTTAGACAAATAAGTATCCATGACTGGGGCACAGGGAGCCCCGCAAAGGTCCATGGCAGGACAGAAAGCAAGAACAACCCCAGGAGGCCAATGTGGGTCTAGCAAAGGGAGATCCAAAAGGGACAGAGCAAGACCAAAGAGTAGTGGGTAGGGAGTTGGCATTTGGTATCGAGTGAGGTGAAAGTCAGGAAAGTGAGAAGTGCTGTGAGGTTTGAAAGGAATCCCTGGATCTTTGAAAAAAGAATAACCCCAGGAGGCAAGCATGGAAGTAGACAGACCAGTTAAGAGGGTTTTGCAATAACTAAAGCAGGAGATGAAGAAAGCTTAGACTAAGTGGGAAAGGAGGAGGCGATGTCACATGTTCAGTCTGGGTGCATTGTGAAATAGATTTAAAAGGTCTTGCTGGCGAGTTTCATGTGTGGAAGGAAAGGAGGAAAGAAGTTCATGATAGTAACATTTTTAGCCCGTAGAAGAAAAATTAGAGGCTATGTACTTCGACATGGAAGGTATCTTGACAGTGAAATTCCAACGAAGGTGGTGTCCTGTCTCTGTTATCATTCTTTTCAATCCCTTCTCCACTTTCTAACCTTGGAGCACAGGCTGAAAAGGGAAATATTCAAATTCCCAAGCTCCCTTATAGATTTGAGTGACAATGTGACTGGGTTCTGGCAAGTAAGATGAAGGTAGACTTGCCTGACTGAATTCCCTGGAGCCATAAGTCAAGGTGTAGCCTCGAGTGGAAAGGCCATGGTCCTCTGTGATCTGTCCTTTCCACTTCCTTTCTGGGATGCAGAAAGGACCCTTGAGTTGCACCAGCTGCCTGTGATGATGGCAGCAAATATGCAATGAGGTTGTAATAAACCAGTGGTTTCAGGTCTGTATTGACTACCATACTCTGAAACATTTACTGTGTGTCATAAGCCTCCTAGCTTAAGCACATGAGAATCAAGCTTTTCTTATCCATAAAGGAATACATTCTTACTTGGTATTTCACTTCTAAATGGATGCTGCCCAGGAAGTTTGTCCTATAATCTAAAATCAAAGGAGAGGCTAAGTGAGAAGATACATAACAGGAAATAGTCAGCATATAGATGATATTCAAAGCTGAGGGTGAGGAAGAGGCGACTCAGAAAAGCAGACGGAGAAGGGATAGTGATGGAGAGAGAAGCTGATGGTTATGGTTTCTGTCTAGGTGTCCCTCCAAAGCCTCACACAGTCTTGCAGTGGCTCCTGGAGTTTGTGATTGATTACTGCGGGTGTGGATGCTGCACCTGCCCTGGGTCAGGAAAGAGAAGTTAGCTGCTGGAGCTGCTGCTACTCCTTTTGTGCTCTTGCTCTTTGCTGCT
>NDGM011185907.1:0-21107 GCA_002564305.1 Octomys mimax
TATATATATATATATATATATATATATATATCACGTATTCTACTGAGCTGTATCCCTGGCCCCAAAACAATTATTTCAACATTGTTGCTACTGCATTATTTGCTATTCTCATATGTGATATGCGGGCAAAGAGGGAAGGTCAGGTATCAAGAAAACCGATTTTTGTATTTTGTATTTTTGTATTTTGTATTTTAAAAAAATCTAATTTTCCTGATTTGTCTCTTTATCTCATCAGCAGACTTATTTGTAGTTAATTATGTATACATAGAAGTTCCTTCATTTTACAAATTTGTAGCCCAACTTTCATGGCTGAGCAATGTAGGTTTAATATAGAAGTAGTTGTGTTAATTTATTGTGCCTTTTATTAGATTTAATAAGTTGAAAATCACCTTAAATTTTAGTGACATATGTAAAAATAAATGCTGTCTTGAAAATATATGATAGTGAGCTATTAATATTCTGTGGCTAGGATTCTCAAAATAAAATAAAAAGCTAATGATGTTCACCAAAAATTTGTAAGAGTGTATTTAACAACAGAAAAAAAAAAACCTAGAGAAAATACAGAAATATGATCCATTCACCAAAGTATGTTTATTTTACTCAAATTCATAACCAAGAAATCATTTATAAACTTTTGTCACAAACATAGTTTTCAAATCAGGACACTTATAATTAGTTTTACATAGAAAGAACTGTTTAACATATTTTTTAAAAACCAAAGACAATAACCATGACAGATATCTCAAGCAAATGAAAGCACCTCTTAGTGCAATTTATTAAAATAAGATTGAAGTGACCATTCATCCAAGCAATTATGACAAAAAGTTTACACTTATTTTATATTAATTCATTTTTATTATTAAACTGAATATGCAAATACCCTTCTGTTTTTATTAGTTATATTTCAGAAGAAAACATGGTAGCTATAATGAAACATTGAAATAAATTTTGTCAGCCAGTATAAAACTTAAATTCTGTAATAGTTTCTAAAACAATGGTTGAAGGACCAGCCAAATAGCTCAGTGGATTAAAGTGCCTGCCTAGGCAGGTGCTGTACCTGGGGTTTGGTCTCTGGCATGCCCTGCTGTGCTGGCCCTACCCCTGGTTTTGCTGCAATGGTGATTGAGACTGGGCGTGGTGGTGTGCACCTCTAATCCCAGCTCTTTAGGAGGCTGAACACAGGAGAATCACTATGAGTCCGATCTACATAGTGAGACCCTGTAGACCCTTACTAAAATATGCAAAATAAAATAAAATGATGGTTGAAGAAAAGTTTACAGAAAATTCTACCTCTAGCTTTTAATGCTATTTTGTGATCTTAATTCATGTACTAAATGTGCTTGGTTTATACCAAGATCAGGTATCACTGAAAACTTAATGTAGTAGCATGATCAATGTTAATCCAGGATGTGAGTCCATGTATTGACCATGATACAAAAGTGAGCACCCTCGATTTTGTCTAATTTGCTTTCAAAACAATGTTTAAATTGTTATTTTTAAAAATTCTGCATTAGTACTGAAAGAACACAATAACATAGGGGGATTTATAATGGTTCTTCACAATCATACTGACAGCTGTATGATTGTCCTGTTTCATTTATGTAATAGTGGTCAAGGTTTAGTACAGAATGTGAAATCACTGAGGGGAACTGACTCCTGTGTTTCAAAACACTGGTACCCAATATTCAGATCAATTCCTTTACATTCTCTAAGAACCCAACCTACCTACTTACTTACTTTCTTTCTTTCTTTCTTTCTTTCTTTCTTTCTTTCTCTTTGTTTCTTCTTTCTTTTCTTTTCCTTTCTTGTCTCTCTCTTTCTTTCTTTCTTTCTTTCTTTCTTTCTTTGTGTGCAGGGTCTCACTACACAGCTCAGACTCATGGTGATCTGCTTGTTTTCTGCCTCCCTAGTGTTGGGATTACAGGAATGTGCCACCATGCCCAGACTCCATTACTGGCTCAGTGCACCCAGGGATGGGGCCAGCATGGCATGCATGCCAGGGATCGAACCCTGGCCCCTGCACTTACCTGAGCAAGCACTCAGTCCACTGAGCTGTACTGCCAGCCCTAAACTTTTTCTTATAAACTGTAATCAAGTAAAAAATAATGCGTCTCAATTCTAAGTCATTTGAAGAACTTATTCGACACAAAATATGTTGTAATTCTTGATAAAGCAAAAATGTAAGAGTCCCTGCTTGTCTAGACCATATAGCAGAGATCCCTAGTAAATGACAGTCGGAAAATGATAAACAACATTGAGGTCCTGAGGACGTTGTTTGTGTGACATGCTGCACTTGCAGCGAGACACACCAGGAATTGTGGTATTATCTCAGTATCATCTAGTATGCTTTGAAGTGTTTATCCAGAATGTTATTTTGATTTATGTTCTTTTAGAATCAAATGCAATTTCCAGACCTATCTTTTATCATTTTGTATTGTTACAAAGTAAAGCAAATATTTGTGGGAGAATGAATTTCTCTAAATTTTAGGAAAAGCACAAGAAAGCAATGATATAGAAGGAAAAGTGAATTTATATACAAGTGTTTAGGAAAATGTATTTCCAAGTTTGTTTACTCTTTAGATATTCTTTGTTTTAGTAAAATTGAACTAAAGAAAAAGCACGTGGAGCTCAATGTGTTTTAAATCAATTATAAAGTGAAATTTAATTTTTTTTAAGGTCAAAGAGATAGTCTTAAATTTACTTAACTTCATGGTACCAAAAGTTGGGTGGTCTTTGAACTAAACAAAGAAAAGAAATGAAGAAAACAAAATCAAGTGTTCTAATTTGTCAGTTGATTTGCACATTTCACAACTATATCTGAGTACTCTCTAGAAAATGGTAATAGAACACGATTAGTTGGTACAAAGGTGCTTACTTATCCTCTTTTAACTCCACGCCCATCATTACCACAGCTACCACTCCTACCACAAAGTGTCCTCTAGGCTCACATAAATTCATTGTTGTGGAAGACAATCCATCCTCTTTTCCAAGTATACACAGCCCGAAGGAAGTAATCTTCACAAGGAGAAAGAAATTTTTTTCTGTTACACGTAAGCTTTTGCACAGTATCTTTTTAAAAATTGAAATTAAATTGATTTTTTGAAACCAATACTTAGAAAGAAAAACTGTAGGTATTGATGGGATGCCATGTGACGTTTCAATGCATGAATATAATGGGTAATGAAGGGATAGTGTATCTATGACCTTGGGCATATTTCACTACTTTGTAAGCAAAGAATTCACAGTACTTTATTGTGGGAAGCTTTGTGGGATATATACTACACAGTTGGTATCCATATTCACTGAAATAATGTACCAGACCAATTTGCTCTCTGTGAAAGCCTGAGAGAATGTTTTCTGTCTGTGACTGTCCTTAGGCACACTCTACATCATCAATCACTTTCCTCGGTGGCTCCATAATCTCCTTGATCATGAAATTTGGGACACCACTGAGTTACAGAATACTACAGTACAGGTTTTCTTATGTCCTGAGTCCTCACTAACCTTCAAGGCTAAAATGTTGGCTGTCCTTGTAGCCCTTCTTTTTCTTTAATGTTTTGGTCTGCAAACTTAAGTTGTTAATCCTCCAAAAGAGAAGCTCAATTATATTATTACCCTACAACATAGGCAGTTGAGCTTAACATCACTGTCGAATATCAAATGCCTTAGATATAATGTAGAACAGGTATTTTCCAACAATTGTTGATACGTCAAACTTTAAATCCCTATTGAATGTGAAAAACAGACAATTAAAATAAACAAAGAAACAATTTTACAAAGAAATTTAGAAATCTAACCAGATACAACGTTGTAGAGAACAGTCTTATGACATTTTTTTCTTGTCTTTTGTTTTCTTTTATTACCTTTAAAAAACCGGACATTTACTTGAGAGAGAGTATAGCAGTAATTCATATGACATTAGAAGCAGTGCACATTTATAAGACTAGAATGACAGGGATGCCAAGCATGGCCCTAGTATTAAACATCACTATCCTTGGTGCAGTTACTTAGTCCACAGCTATCCACATATATAGTTAGTCAGGGTGACCATCCTACCAATTATCTGCTAGTTTCAAAATCCTGATGGATTGGTCAAGCAATGGCCATGCCTCATCTAGATGACTGACACTGACAAAAGATCTACAAACTGCTGTACATGGTTTCAGCATAAATCCTGAGGGGATCTGACTAATGTTGTCAGATACAAAAGTTACGTTTTTTGTTATGTAGGTCTTCCTTTATCTTGGTCTTAACCATCCAGCAGAAAAGTATAAACTCGAGGTATAAAAGGTAAAACCATATTAATGTGCTGAGCTATAAATGGCTCACCTCAACAACTTCTGACATTGCCAGTCCTATGGATAACCCACTACTATTATGGACTACTGGACTATATTGGATTACTTTGATGAATTCGTGCACCTACAATATTTGAATGGCAGTGGAATATCTATCTCTGACAAAACTAAACAAAAAAGGGGGGATATAAAAGAAGGATTATACTTTCTCTTAGTTCAATGAGTAAAAATATTTGTACTAATAGTGTTTAGATAAGATCTGCATCTTGTACTATGAATAACTAATATGCAGACAATATGCAATGCATTAATTATTGTAACTGTCCTACTAACCTGTTTTGAAACTGCCTCATTGCTCTTTCTTTCTCAATAAAATTAATTTAAAAAATAATGTACCAGAAATGGAGAGTCCGCTCCATCTGAACCTTCACATCCACTGCTCAATGTGTCCCCGTTGGCCTCTCCCCACTCGCCCCACCTCTGTGAGGCACCATGCTTCTGTCTGTCGGTTCAACATTCTTCTCCCTGTGAGACCATGTGGTGCTCATCCATCTGGGCTTGCTTTATTTCATTTAATAATGACATAATGCCTAACTGCAACCATATTGCCTGAAATGACAAGATTTACCTATTTCTTTGGTTTAAGTGTATTACATTGTGTATATGTACCTCATTCTTTAAAATCCATTCATAAGTTGTCAAGCATTTAGGATGGTTCAATTTCTTGACAATTAAGGCTGGAGTTGCAATAAGCATGGAAGTTCTGGTGTCTCTGACATACTGATCACCTTTCCTTTTCCTATATTCCCAGAAATAGGATTGCTGAGATAAGTAATGCTGTAGTTAACATTTTCAAGCATCCTTAGACTCCTTGTTTGTCTTTGTGTCTCCCTTTGATTAGCGATGGACATTTTTTATATACCTTTGCTGATTCATACATCATCTTCTGAATAAATATCTTTTTAGGTCTATTATTCATTTTTAAAATTAGCATACTTCATTTTTTGCTTTTCCGTTTTTGGATTGTCCTATATATTCTACCAGATATTTAGATGCAGATATAAATATCTGCATAAATATGATATTAATAAAAATATAAATGCAATATAAATATGCAAATATAAATATCTTTTCCTGTCGTGTAATTTGTCTCTCTGATGATTGTTTCCTTTACTGTACAAAACTTTAGTTTGATCTAATCTCATTTTCTGTTTATTTTTTTCCTTGTGTTGTTTGAATTCTTTCCAAAAAAATCCTTGTCCATGGGCCAGGGATAGTACTTAATGGCTTAGCAGTTGCGAAGTCCTGGGTTCAATCCTCAGCTCCCTAAAAATGAATCAAAGCAACCCTTGATCACAAAAGGAAATATTTCTTGCATGTCCCTATGTCATCATGCATTTCCTCAACATTTTCTTTTAGTAGTTCATTTTTTATATTTAAAGTTTTAATACTCCTTAAGTTAGTTTCTATAAATAATGAGAAATAAATGACTAGTTTCATTCTTCACCTATGTATAGACACAATTAAAAAAACACTTACTTAAAAGACCATCCATTCTCTAATGTGTGTTCTTAGTCCTTTTGTCAAAAAGCAGTTGGGTACTGATGTATGGATCTATTTTTAAGTTTTTTATTCATTATCTTTGGTCTAGGATTTTTATTTTTTATGCCAGTACCGTGCTATTTTGATTGCTATACCTTTATGATGTATCAGAAAATCAGGCAGATAATGCCTCTTCATTTGTTCTTTTATTTCTGTAATGTTTCAGCTATTCAGGATCTTTGTAGTTCCATGAAACTTTTAGGATTTTTTATAATTCTGTGTTATTTGTAAGGGATTATATCTACTCTGAGGAACGCTTTAGGTGATATTAGTTTAGATTCTTTCAACCTACTAATTCAAGATATCTTCCCGTTATTTTGATATCTTCAATTTGATTAATGAAAGCATTATATTCTCATTGTAGAAAATTTTCACCTTTTAAATTTATTTGTACATATGTCATTTATTTTATAATTATTTTGAATGGCATTGCTATCTTGGGTTCTATTTCAGACAGCTGACTGTTGGCACCTGATAGTGTATTTTCTATAAGGAAAATTTTCTATAAACTGTATGCATTTTTTTCTTTTTATTAATTTTATTGAGAAACAAATAGCAATGAGATAGTTTCAATTAGGACAGTTCAATAATTAATACATTGCATATTGTTGTCTTCATAATGGTTCTTCACAGTACAAGATGCAGAGATGATATCCTGTCCAAACACTATTAGTATAAATCTCTCTTTTCATGGATTTAAGAGAAAGTGGCTGCAAGTGCTTGTCATGTCACATCAGTTGCTGCTACACTGTCTCACATATGCAGGCTTAGTTTTCCCATTTCCTCATGGCTGTGAAGCTCTTCCTTTTGCTTTCTTTCCTTTACTGCATTGAATTCTTATATTTGATCCTAATGCTATGCTTTATTTTTAGCATAATGTGTCCAATATGGACTGTAAAATTTATCTGTATTAAGAAGCTGTTTTTGGTATTAGGAAGCAAGTTTAAGTTAGATATAAGGGTATCTTTGGCTAGTAGCCCTCATGTAGTTTTGTAAACACTCCACTATTGTATCTATGGTTCATTTATTTTGGAACCTTGATTCCCAAAAACATAAATAAAATCCTAACAGAGTCTGAGATTTAAGAACAGCTATCTTTCTGGGTGGGATGGCACCACCTGCAATCCCAGACTTGGGAAGCTGAGGCAGGAGAATCATTATGAATTCCAGGCCAGCCTGAAATTCACAGTGAAAGTCTGTCTCAAGAAGACAAACAAAATAAAATAAAAATACCCAGCTATTCATGTCATGTGGATGCTGTACTCAATAGACATTATCTCATTTATATATTAGTATCATCTGTCTATTACCTGGTTTTCCAGACTAGATGAATTAGAATGAAGCAGTCAGTTGATTTAATTCATTCACATATATTGGCAGTGTAAAAATGGCACAGCTGACAAAATAGCAATGCATAAAATAAAAGACACTCTTAAACTAGTCTGTGAAAAGGACACAACCACATGTATTGTGATGAAGAAGTAAATTCCTCAGACTGTAGAACACATGCATGTCTTCTTTATTAGTCTCATGAAAGATACAAATTTGTGATCTACCTCTTATAGAAGGCTTTTGAGACTATATTACATATCTAAATAGAGGATGTTGCTTGATTGATTTTTTACTTCTCGTATAATTTTTCATAATATTGGGGGTGGTAACAACACATAAACATATGCTTCAGATTGCAAAATATACAGCATATTATTGTAATAGAAAAATATAGATACTTTAAAGCCTCCAAATATTCATAATCGATCATCTTTTGAGAATGACAGATAGTTATGTATTTATTTAGTCAATGTGTATTTTACTTAGTATCTTTTGTGAACCAGGAACAGTGGTGGGAGAAAAACACTGAATAAGAACTTATTTCTTACTTAAGGAACAAAAGTTTATACAGGAATAGTAGCCAAATTAATGTTCATAATCAATATCCATTCATCCACTTAAGAACAGTGAATGAGATGAAATTTTAATAGAGATGAAATTTTCAAGAACATAGTAGACATTTTTGATACTGATTCAGCAAACTCTTTTATTATTTACAACTGCACAGTGAGATGAAGATTATCTTCATCCCTACTGAGATTATACATCACTAAATATTTTAGTCATATCATTAACTTTAAAAAATATGTATATAGGGCTGGGGAGATGGCTCAGTTGAATAAGCACTTCCCTGGGGAGCGCAAGGGCCTGAGTTCAATCCTCAGTTCTGCCAAAAAAAAATGTGTATACCTACTGTTGGAAATGTGAAGACAAAAGAAAAAATTATATGTGTAATACACAACATAGCATTTTTAATCCCAACTTTAAATTTCTATTTGCAGAGGGTCAGATGCAAATGCTAGAAATGAATGTAATTTTGGTTTTTATTTTGGAGTTTCCTTAAAAAATATTTTTTTTAACTCAAGCATCACTTTTTTAAATAAATTTTTGCAAAATAAATTTGTAGGGTACCATTAGAGGTATTGGAACCAAGGGCCAGACAGATAGCTCAGTGAACTAAAGCACCTGCTTAGGCAGGCTCAGGGACAAGGGTTCGATCCATGGCATGCCATGCCAGCCCGCTCCTGGGGTGTGCTAAGATGGCGACTGAGACTGGGCATGGTGGTGCGTGCCTATAATCCCAGTCCTTGGGAGGCTAAAAACAGGAGGATCACTACAAGTCCGATCTGTGTAGTGAGACCCAGTAGACCCTGCACTAAATACATAAAAAAAAGAAGTATTAGAACCAAGTTGACATTCAGTGTACTGTATCAGGATTTTATTTTATGGGTGATTATTAAATAACCCATGCTATTATATAGAATTTAGTAATTTAGAACTACAGTTAACATCAGGGCTCCATAATTTTAACAGCTTACTCCTGTCTTTTGAATCCTTCAAGAGTAGTTATTTGAACGTTATTTTTTATGGCTTATTTTGGTTTTTGGTCTTCTCTAATTTTTAGTGTATCCAGTTTAAAGAAAAAGTGAGCAATGGGTTTTGTATCTCTTACCATAGCAAACATTCAAGAGTTGACAGTTTAGAAAACTTCAGAAATAAAACGGAAGAGGCAAGAATTTCTTCTTCTCATTTAAGGTAGCTAGGCAGTGTTCTTCAAACACTGAACACACACAGTTTCTTCAAACTCCTCAGGACTGAGAGGGCTGAGCAGAAAGTAGCAAGGACATCAGCTCCTATGAATGAATTTCAGAGTGAGAACTTGTGATTTGAATGGAATCAGCAAGAGGAAGGCCCACGTTTAGTTCCAAAGCCTTTTGAATGCTTAGTCATATTTATAGATATTTTTTCATTGCTTTGTTCTTTTTTTTTGTTGTTTGAAAAAGATCTTGTTGCATTTGAACTCACTATGTAGTCCAGGCATGGATCACAGGCCTGTAATCCAACATCAGCAATATTTATCAATATGAAAGAATAGATCCAGCTCTGTTGACAGTCACATAATTAACTAAAATATAGGCCTCCTTTGGTGATGATTAAGTTTTATTGGGTGAATAGAAGTGAAAATTTTCATGGGACAAGCATGAAATGAAAAACAAGTTAATCTGAAACTAGATTTTGAGTACTGAGCAGGTGTCGCTGTGTTAGCCCTGTGAGATATAAAAAATATGAAAGATTAAGCCTTCCAGAGATGTGTAACCCACCCATAGAACTAACACCCTTCATTATAAAGAAGTAAAGTAAAAAATAAAAATTAAAAATCTTTAGATAATTGTGTGTGAGAAATTGTTTGTGTGAGACATATTGATATGTGGTAAATGGTGTGATATAAGACTAAAAATAATTTGTTTTTCTCATGTTTTGGAAGTATCTCTACAATTCGTAAATTCACATCAAGTCAAATTTCCCAACCACTTTCTCCTTGCAAACTATGAACCCGAGTAACGTTGAAAGAAATTGGTAATTATAGTCTCCCTTGTAATTTGCCATGTAAAGTAGTCTCTTTGAGATTCTTTGTGTGGTGCTCTGCCGAGATTGCTAATTCTTTTCAGAGAGAATGCTTTAGCTGAGCTGTGTCATTAATCAAAATTTATGCTTCGCAGTAACTTTTTCTAAGAAGGGAAAAGAAAACAGTGATAACATGTGAGCAAAGGAGCTGTGAGTATGAAATTTATATACTTTAAAAAAAATGTATAGATACAATATTACTTTTGTCACCTGATGAGGGATGTTTTTATATTCTCAGAACTAGTGCATACATCACAGCTTTCTTAGTGATAGAAGACAATATTGAGGATCTAAGATCATGATATGTAGATTAATTTCATTAATATATCTTAAGGCTGCCCTGTGGGCTTTTCCACCCTCGGGCCTGTTTGAAGGCTTTCGTTTCTTTCAGTGTGTGAGATGTGTAACTGGACCTCTACTGTGTTTGTGCAGTAGGTCACCATAAGCAGTGCCTACTATCATTTTTTAAGCCTCTGTGACATGCTAAGTTTTCTCCTTTATCTCCCAAGCTCTATACATTTCTATGATGTACTCCTTCGCTGTCTTGTGTCTAGACTGACTTTGAGACAGATCACGTTCACTTGTGATTTTAGGTGGTTCTTTAACACTTCAGCAATTTTAGGGAATCTCTTTGTCTTCATAATGTGCAGAAAATTCTTCTTGCTTCCCCTCTTTGGGAGGCTCCCAACCATAAAAAGAGGTGAACAAAAGGAACAGTCATATATGATTTTAATTAAATGCCAATGAGGACTGAATACAAGGTGATTCTGCATGTGTATTTGGAAAGACCACTGATCCTCCATACTGAAAGAAAGAAGTGTTTCCCTGAAAGAGTCCTTATTGCCAATCATTTCTTGCATTGCATGTGCACCACCTGAATTAGAAGTTTCAGAATGACACACGATTCATATATGTGTGTATCCAGTTTGTGTCATACATATCAAAGAATCAGCCTTCACAAAGCTTCCAGGGTCTTTAGGATGGCAAGGGAAAGAGTCACTCATTCCAAGAAGTCTATTATTGAGTAAATCTCACACAACATCTGTAGTGATTGTTTGTTTTCCTTGGAAAGAAGGCAATTAGAATAACTAGAATTAGAATTAGACCATTAGACTGTCTGAAGTCAAGGCAGACTTCTGTAAGCACATTTCTCTTTTAATTCTATCTCCACATTTTTTTATTTATTCTTTTTCCTCCTCCTGAATGTCATTATGCAGTTGGAAGAAAAGTAGTACCTTGGCTCTTTTGCAGAAGACCTGACAAGAATGGATACTCCCCAAAAATCCTGGTAGGGATGCAGGCAAGGCAGCACCATGGAGTAGCCACATGTGAGTAGCATGAGAACCAGGCAGCCTCGGTGGCCACATGAGATTGGATCTTGTTCTGTGTGCTAAGTAGTGTGTGACCTCAACCAATCTTTTAAAGTTTGTTCATCTGTAGAGTGGCCACAATAATAGAACTTATCTTAATACATTTGAGATGGTGATTTAATAGATACTGTCTCTAACGCACCTAAAATAGTACCTAGTCTGACATCATCCCATGAATTTAAAAGATTAACAAATGCTAGAATATTATTGAGCAACAAAATTTTTTGAGCATACAGCACACAAGGGAAGAAAACACAAGGAAAGGGGCACGTAGACGTATAATACTAATTTGCTGAGCTGCGACTCTAGAAAACAACACATCTTTCTGGCAGATAAGCTCAGCCTTTCTACACACTGTCAGCTGTGGCAGTAGAGAATGGAGCACATAGTTGAAAAATACCAGTGCACAGGTTGGGAACTGCAGAATGGTTGGTGCCATAGGAGTGTGGTGTGCAAAACGGGAGGATGTAGGTGTCGTGCCTTCAGAATTAAGTCAATGCTGTCTCGTAAAGTTCATTGCATTTTGTATAGTAGCTGTCTCTTTCCATGCAGGTAGTAGACTGCAAGTGTGGGTCATAAACAGGGCAGTGGCTTGGCCTGACCTCCAAATTTTCTTGAAGCAAAGACTTATCTAAAAAACCATGACTCTTGGTGCAATCTATTCTCAAAGCTCATCTGTCATTTTCTTCTTTTTATCATCATTGTTAATCACTTAGGTTTTTCCACCTGTCTTTTCCCCTCCTTGGCTCTTGACTTTAATTACATCCTGCACTCACACATTGATCTGGATTGTGTCTTGGTTGTTTGTTATTTACTTCAAACCTGGTTTGGTTACTCATGAGATGAGTGCCTGCTTTCTCTGAGCACATTTACATTTGTCTTCATTTCCATCATAAAAGCACTCCAATAGGAAATGATGCTATCACTCGGATTACTTTATAAATCAAAAGTTCTTATGAAATATATTGGATTTGTGTTAAAAAATGCTTTCATTTGTACCAATAGGATTTACCCGCTCGTGCTAAGGTCAGTCTATTTGGATCACCTATTATACCGATAAAGACATGCGGTACTTGTGTTGTGGAAAAACGATGAAATCAGCACCACTTCAAATACTTGTCTCTTTTGATCCCAAACCAGTGTCTCCCTCTATGCCCCGTTACTCAGGCTTTCAGTGTGGCAGCAGAGATGCTCCTATGAGCCAGAGAGAAGAGCAATTTAATTTCAAACTTCAGAAAAATAAAAAATATATACATAAAATGTTAGTGAACAGGTCTAAGAGAAGACTAGAACTATCAAGGAGAAGAACAAAATGATTTTGTCAAACCCTTAGTGCTTGCTCTTAATACTAATGATTGTGATCTGAAATTCAGCTGAAGAAGCTGAGAGGCATCAGAAACTTTTTACATTATGTTCCAGCAGATGGTTAAGTAGTATTTTTATTAACTCATTCATCTAAAATGCTTTCACCTGTATTAAAATCGTCCCAAGGGGGAAAAACGTCTTATAAATGTTTGTGATCTTTTACTTTCAGGGGAAAATCCATTTTCTATGATTTCTGTCAAGTGCAAAAACCTATTTAAAGGAATTAACTGTGATAATTCATTGCTTTGAATTGGTTTCTTTTGTAGTACTGTTTCCCACTCTTGCGTCTCATTCCATTAACTTCAAGGGCCTTGTCTCACAGAAGTGTGATGAAGAATACATAAATGTATATGGTTTATTTAAATTTACACTTGTGTGTGTGTGTGTGTTTGCCTGTGTATACACCAAGAACCAAAGTATATGTAAAATCCAACTTTATTTAAATCCAATTTTTGTTATCAACTTTCTCATCTTTACCTTAATGTCCCTCTTTCAACTACATTATTCTACAAGAGTTCTATGAACTCTTCTGTAACTTTTATTTGAGTTCAATTTGGTTAGCTCTGTGTGTGTGTGTGTGTGTGTGTGTGTGTGTCTGTATGTGTGAGTGTTTTCAGTGGAAAGACTAACAGAGACATTGGTTAAAACTAAATGCAAGAGCTAAAAAAAAAATAAATAAACTACCCTAAAAAATAACTCACAATGTAAGGAAAAGAAGAGTGCCCGGCATCTTCATATCTTGAGATTCATTGTTTATGAATCTGAGATTTTGAGTTAATAAAAGGAAGGAATAGGATTCATTTTTAACAGAAATCTGTGCCGCAGCATAGCACATGTCTCTGTCTAATGCGTGTGAGTTGGTCTCTCCCGCCAGGGAGGGTGCTACTACTAAGGACTAATTTTGACACATTCTTTAAAGGCTCTTGTTTAAAGGCAATCTTTTAGTTCCCTGTTTCACTGTTCTAGCAGATAAACTACAATACAGCTATAGTAAAAATTAAATATGTGTCAATATACAATATCTACGTAGTTCATAGGATCCATCTGAAAGTTAAAAATGGGATTAATAAGAAAAAAGAACTATTGACACTAATATTCAGGGCCAAATTAGAAAACTTCTTAAATCGTGTGCCATGGATTCTGAAGTTGATTGCCAAGAAGGAATGCCAAACAAGATCAAGAATATCAAGAGTATCATAGAAAACATAACGACGATGAAATCAATAGAGCAACATGCATTTGGAGAAATATAGTCTGGTGTTAGCAAGAAATCTGGTATGAATTTCTGTCCACACGATTTAGAGAATTTCACTCCTTTGGAACAAATCTTTTGAGATTTTCTGTGACCTGTGTCATTGTTCTAAAACTGAGGTACCCATTGCTCACGCAGGCATATGCTAAAACTAAAATACTTAAAATTCTTGGACAGAAGAAAAATGTGCAATTTATCTTTGAGTACTATTGCAAGCTGTATCTGAATACTTCAGTTACTTCACAATTTAAAAATGTATTAACATGCTTGAGCAAAAAATATAGGACAGAATATCAAATCATGTTGTGCTGTATTTTGATGGAACACTGATAATCAGCTCCCACTAGTCATCCATTTACATTTCAAAATATTAATTGAACACCTGCTAAATAGTAGATAGGATTAGAGGATGAAATTATATGGGCCTTGCTATATTTTATCTCCTTGTATGACCAACTCTTCCAATAACATGAATTCTTTGAGAACAAAAAGGTTTTATTATGCTCTTTTATATCCCCAATGACTAGAAAGTGCCCAGAAATTAGAAAATGCTTAGACAATCTTGAAAATTTAAAAATGTTTGTTAACCAACATTTGCAGAAATTGATGGTACAATATATATTGACATTTGAGTTCTTATTCTATAATCCACTTCTTCAAATCTATTTTCTGTATTTATGTCAAGGTCATTGGTGTTCAGTGCTAATTTAATCTGTTGCAAATGCTAATTCAAAACTGTCCCAGGTTTTATAAATTTGAAATCATCTATCTACCTATCTATCCATCTAGGTTTCCAAGTTTTGCATATTGATGTCCAAATATCCAAGCTCTTCCTGCAGAAGACCCACATGACCCACGTGTCAGGGTCCTGCCTTCGGTTTCCACTCTATTTCCCGACACTCATTCTTCTCCATTTCCACACTGGGTTCTTACATATGCCCTTTTATGTTGCCCAAATTTTTCTTCTCTTTCTGCAATCTCACAAATCCTTATTCATTGTTCAGTGTATTTAGTGAAAACTTCCTTCATTTATTAATACACTCACCTCACACAACATGCATTCGCTTTGCTCAATTTATACTTCTGTTAGAATACCCCTCACACCTTGTGCCCAGGAAATAGTTTTGGAAGAAGATCGAAGGTATAACCCAGGAAGAAAAGGAAGTAGGAGATATCCTAGGGCCAAAAATATGAGGCTACTGTGTATAAATAAAATCAATGAGGTATTTTTCTCAAAGAATATTTAGACCTATTCAATTCTCATGACCATTGTGACACTTCAGGAGTGAATGATAGGTTTCTCACATATATTTTTCTATGGAATCCTTTTCTTGTAACAGTTTTGATCCACTAGGGCATAAACATTGTTCTAAATATAGTCTATGAAAATACTGTTTGTTCATTTATATTTTATTGTTTTCCTGTTTTATTGCCACAAAACTTGTGAGTGAAGTCTGCATCCTTGTTCTGTGTTTCATTTGTTCCTTTTTCCTTAATAAATTGTGCTTGAATAGTAGCTTCATTTTCAAAGGAAAATATTCTACATCACATCACAATATTAATAGAAAAGTGTAACCATCATCTGTTTCCATTTTTGTTTAATGTGACTGTTTGAAGTAAGACATTAGCTTTATGCAAATAAGTAAACTATGTGAATACAAAACAAACTCATGTTAGTGTATTCTTTATTTTTAAACATCAGTGTTCTTTTTATCCATGAAATCTCACAATTACAGTATTTTCTTCTAATACTGAGGATTGTACACCTGGCCTTGAAACTAAACTACATCTCCAGCTCTTTTTTATATTGACTTTTAAAATTTTGAGACAGGGTGACACTCCTAAGTCACTAACTTGTTCAGGTTGGGGCTTAAATTTAGCATCCTTTTGACTCAAACGCCAAGAGTTCTGGGATTATAGTAATACACCACCACATGCAGACTTTCAGAGTTTTTCATCATAAAATTATAGGCCCACCAGAGTATCACAAGTTAATCCACCTGAACTATAGAGTGAAACCCAGAAAGAATGGCTGTCATTAAGAAAACAGGTGACAACAGATGCTCGTGAGGGTGTGAGGATGGAGGAACACTTCTGTGTTGTTAGTGGGAATGAGAACTACTTCCATCGCTGTAGAAATCAATACAGATATTCTTCAAAAGCCTAAAACTGGAAATTTGATTTGACCTAGATATGCCTCCCGGAAGATCTGAGAACATCACATGACAGGGATCCATGCATAGCAGTGGCTGCAGCAGTGCAGTTCACAATAGCTGATGCATGTCCTGAGGTTGCAGTTTTCTTAAATCCCTCTTTCCACCTGGCATAAGACTTCCTCAGATGTATAATCCTACTGGTTACTAGGAACCTAGCTTAAATGCTACCTACACTGGGACATTCTTGTCAGGACTTCAGAATCTTCAGGATCCAAAGGGGAAAAAATGCATTTCATTTTAGTGTCTGCTGGGTCCTAGTTTAACCTTCTTTTCTGGTCACTTTCTCTTTTCTATTATGTTTAACTGCATGGGAAAAATTTCTCTTTTGAGTTCTTTGGCATCAAGAAATCTTATTTCCCTTCTTGGATTCTTTTTGGAAAATAGATTTATGCATGTAGTAAGTGTAATACACTGTTTATTAGATGTGCTGTTCTGCCTGAATTTTGGCTTATCAGTAAGACTTTCAGTGAGGTTTTGAACCTAATAAGCAAAATTATTTTGAGTCTCCATGTCTACTACCAAAATCTGAGATTAGGTTATAGTTGATTTTTTTTTTTTTTCAGAACCAGGGATTGAATTCAGACTCTTGCGCTGGCCAGGCAAGCACTTATTCTACTGAGCCATCTCCCTGGCCCCAACAGTTGATTTTAAATTCCTTTTTGTGACTATTATTTTTTAACTTTTAGTAGCAATCATCATACTGACTATTATTTAAAGCTCCAAGGTTTTTATCTTGTCTTTTCTTGACCCAGACAGGTCTTCTTTATTTTGTGTTTGCACAACTTTGAAACACATACAACAGTTTTAGTTGTTTTCCTTTATTCTCTCCTTTCAAGATATTTTTGGATCTTAGTCAGTTTTCCCAGTAGATGGATTAGCTGTCTGTCTCCTGCTCAGCTTCCGCTGCTCCCAGCTCTAAGTAATATGATTGCTCAAGAAGCTTAGCTTCTCTGTCTTCAACAATTCACTGAGAAGAGTGAGTGAGACAGAAACAAGAATAGAGAACTCTCTTCTGTCAGCTTCATTTGAAATCAGCACATTGTAAATCTTTCTGTATGGCCATAATCCTCCATTTTATCCACAGTGATATCAGGAGAGCACATTTCACTACTATTCTGTAGTCTCTGGCGTTTTTATTTTTCCTAATATTCCTATTGCATCACAATATAAAGAGAGGTTATTTCCCTCACCAATCAAGTAAATTAAAAGTATATGTTATAAATTGGTTGCTATTTTTGAAAATTTACATATTCTCTAGTAGTGTCAGCTATGCATTTATGTGTATTCCATACTGACAGAGAAGATGCTGTTAATTTTTTTTTAAACAATGGAAGACAAAATTCTGATCTCAAGTTCAAGGTGAATGTATGCAAAATGAAGTTTTTGTTGTTGTCATTGTTTGAAGATTCTGTCTCTCTGTCTCTGTCTCTCTCTGTCTCTGTCTGTCTGTTTGTCTGTCTGTCTGTCTGTCTGTCTATCGGTCTCTTCCTCCCTTCCCTCCCTCCCTCCCTCCGTAGTGCTGGGATTCAAATCTGGGGCTCTGTGTATGCTAGCCATGCACTCTAACATGGAGGCACTAGCGCAGACCCCAATTAGCTTTGTTCTCCTAATTTGGTGAATTATACCAAATGAGCAGCTTCAAGCTGAATGTTTTAAATAATTACTTTGGTCTCTTTTGTCCATATTTTTAAATAATTTAACTAAAGGAAAATAAATATTTAAGCTGCACCACCACAGAAATTGATGGTGTTTGGGGTCAGCAAGGTAGCTCAGTGGTCTGAAGTGCCTGCTTACACAAGCTTCGTTAGGCTGGCGCAGGGAACCGAGGTTCTATCCCCAGCACAACATGCCATGCTAGCCCTGCCCTCTGGGCAGGCTGAGCTGGCAATAAATAAATAAGCAAGCAAGCAGAGTTTAAAATTTTATCAGAACAACAAAATTTGAATCCTTGCTATATGTAAGCCACTGTATTCATGGTTTTGGGCATGATAGCTAAGTTGTTATCACAATCTGATTAAATAAATATCATCATTCATCATTTCATTTCTTAAACGATAACCTGAGGCCCACCGTTTCACTCATTTTTGTCCACAGCTACTTGTCAACTGCCTATGTCTTTTTCTTTGAATGAGCCAATTGTGAGATCCCTTCATCCTACTGAGTCTGTGTTTTCTTTGGGAGTAGAATTTCCATCGAACCACTGGAAAAATCCTAAGCAACACTTTAGAGAACAATCAGTTCTTAGTTGCATCTTAGTTTGAGCTGCTGCAAGAAAATAAACTGAGTGTCATTTAAACAATAGGCGAGTACTGATACTTCAAAGGAGTTGAAAGTCCAAGATGAAAGTTTAAGCATATTTTGTGACTCTATTGTCTTGACACTTCGTGGCTATATCTAGGTATGTTCTCACAAACAAGCTTCTTTGGACCTTTAGGACATGCTGGTCTGTGCACATGTGCTATGCTGTCATGATTAGTCACTTCAGAAGCCTTCATGTCTTAACTTGAGTGTTAGGTTTCAAAATCTGAAGCTTAGGGAAGCACAGACATTCAAACTACAGACAATGCATTTCTGTAGGTAGTGTGGGGAAATCTGAAGTCACATGAGAATGCAGAATGGGTATATTAGACCTAGTCTGGCACGGGTCAGGGGAAGAAGTTTCTAAAGCAAATACCTTTTCATCTGTGTCATGATAAAAGTTACAGAGAGCCAAGAGGTTGGCAGCAGGGTAGGGGTGATGCCCAATCTTCCAAGGCAGAGAAGAACATACACAAAAGACCAGAAATGGGAAAGAAGCTGAGAGTATTTAGGAAAATAAAGGGCAGCAGGTGTGACTCCAGTGCAGAGAATGAGCCCGCACATGGAAAGGCTTTGGAGCATGCTTGCCTTCCAACAGGCCTCCGGCTAAGTTTAGATTTTAGCCTAACAAACGTGGGAAGCCAGAGGTGCATTCTTTTATTTGTGCTTCATTTATTTATTTTACTTAGAAATGACATATAATCAGATCTTGACTGCAGAAATATCACTCTTTCTGTTTGGGAGGGGATGGATTACAAAACAGCACCAATAGAAAGAAGAATACCAGTGTGGAGGCTTTGCAAGAGTCAAGGACGAGAACGACAATGCCTTAGAGCAGGTAATGACAACAGGGGTCAACACAAGTCAGTAGAGTCCAGAGAAGTTTAGGAAACATAATTGGCAGAACTGTGTAATTGATTAAATGAGGTGGGAAAAAGGAAAGAGCCAGGGCTTGTCCAACAGAGTGCATGTTAATTAAATAGATGCCCAAGGACAAATAGCTAATAAGTGTTCGGGATGTGGGCTTTGTGCAAAGTTTGTGCTTTCAAATTGTGCTCCTCTGAGGCCCTGCTTAAGGCCCAGTATTCTAGTATTTGAAATTCTAAAATATAAACTGGATGTGAGTAGATGTATGTGACTACACACTGGAGAGACGCTTGCAAATACGGTGCAAAATTAACCATGGGACAAATCCGGGTCCTTTCACCTGGAGTTCTCTATGGCGATGACAACAGGCTGCCAAGCACGGAGCTGTCTCATCTGTGTCTTACACCATACCTTAGTGATGACAATAATTGCCACGTGGCGAGTAACATTAAAATCGGGGTATATCTTTAAAAATTACTCTGTAACTGTTTGCACAGATCAGGAGAATTAATTGTAATTGAGGTCAGGTAGAAGCCCTCATTTCTTAATGCAAATATTCTTAATAATGTGAAGTAGTAAATCATAACCCATTTTCATAATATTTCCCTTTTGGGTTAGAAGAGAATCATGAAAGGAATTATAGTCACAGGATTTAATTTTTCTTATTGTTGCATTTTATAATACAGAACAGTAATGTTCCTTTGGGGGCATAGGTACATACACATATTCATCATTTTCAATCTCTTGATACCCCTCTTTTCTCTTTTTCCCACTTCCCTGGGCTATTTTTCCATTTCTAAGACTTTACCTTTAATCACTCATTCATTTTATTTATTTATGTATTTATTTGTTTGTCTGTTTATATTTTAGGTACTCATATGAAAGAAATCATACAATATTTAACTTTATGAGTCTGTTTTACTTAATGTTTAACTGTAGGAATCTATTTTGCAATGATGGTCCCCAACTGACAGGATTTCAAAACTGTTGTGACAAATAAAATGATTGCCACCAAAAAGTAATGTTGTCATTAGGCAAGATTAGGTGCAACTAATTTCCAGTATATTCTTGAAGTTTTATTTAATATTTGCTTCTATAATATGTAAGCTCAAATTTCTTCCACAGCTCTAAATACTATTTCACATGAAGTACATTTTTAGAAGTAATTGTATATATGGACACTGCATAGTTTATTGAGAAAGAAAAGAAGTAATAAAATATAGGTAATAATTTAAATGTCTATAGACCACCACAAATGTTGACAAAGTTTTGTCTCCTTCATTAGAGTGTGTATGGAATTATGTTTCCAGTTTAAATCTTTACAGCAGGGGCAAAAAAAACTGTGACAGATTACACTGAATCTGTCAACAATGAACTAGTTGTAAGGTTTTAAGGGCCACCTTCAGTATATCAGAGTGTGATGCAAAGACTGTGTATCTCTAGCCTAAGACAATGAGGAACAATGGGAAAAACATGGCATCTATCACATGAAAAGAAGCATGTTTCACAGGACAAAAGTTTATCATCCCTTCAATCCATGGCACCACATGCCACACCAGCCCCATGCTGGGCTCGCTGAGCCAGCCACCAAGTCTGGGTGTGATGGTGCATACCTGTAATTATAGTGCTCGGGAGGCTGAAAACTGGAAGATCACTATGAGTTAGAGATGTAGTGAGACCCTTTACCAAATACATAAAATAAAATTAAATAAAAATTTACCATTCCTATGGACAATGGTTCATAATTTGGTAAATGAAGAACTAAGGCTACGTTGTAAAACTATGTTTATTAAGAAGCATTTCAAGAACATATTCTCCATCTCTCTGTCTCTCTGTCTCTCTCTCTTTCTCTCTCTCTCTCTCTCTCTCTCTCTCTCTCTCT
>NDGM011185916.1:0-11243 GCA_002564305.1 Octomys mimax
TCATTTATGTTTGTAAATAATTTATTTTCAATTTGCAATCTATTAAAAAATAAAATAAAATAATAATAAAATAAATAAATATTGAAAAAAAGGAATTATTCAGACAGACTGATCACATCCTTTTGTAGGAGCCAAGGATCACTCATTCGCCTGGTCTTATAACTATCTCCCACAGTTCCCTTTATGTTCTTTCTGTCCCTAAATTCGGCCTCCATGTGACCCTCCACAGTGTACACCCTCCTGCTACTTGGGCTGTTCATCAATGCAAATAGTAAACTGCCAGTCTTACCTGTGCAATGCCAGGTGTCATGCTTGCCCATCCCTCCAAACACAGGGTGAGGATCCTTGTGTCAAGATGTATAACATTTGGAACATACTAAAAACTCTGCATGATCGTGTGAAATTCATAGTTACTTGGGCATCTCCTGAGTATTGTGCCTGTGTGTTAAATCTGATAACTCTGCCTGCAGAGTGCTGTGAATAGGCAAGAGGCACTCCAGGAGTGGGTGTAGCACACGTGCTCACTGCAGGTGAAAGTCTTCAATCCTTGGGGGACTTTTGATGTCGATACCACTTTGACCTTGTGTCTACCTAGTCTGAGACCTCTTGGAAACTCCGATAAAACTTATGCTGTCATTTTTATTCTTCTAAGCTCCCTGAGAAGCAGACACTTTCTTACTTCTTAATTATATGAAGAAAACATTGGTCACAGTGATTTTTTTAAAAAATTTGACTCGTAATTTAATCAGGCCTTAAAATTGGAAGTAGAGGGCCAGAAAGAAGCTCAGTGGACAAAGTGCCTGCTTTGGCAAGCGCAGGGACCAGAGTTCAATCCCAGGTGCCACATGCTGCGCTGCTACCGCCCCTGGAGCGTGCTGAGTCAGCAAACGATTCCAGGCATGGTGCTGCATGCCTGTAATCTGAGCATCCGGGGAGGCTGAAAACAGGAGGATCACCACTAGTCTGAGCTGCATAGTGAGACCTTTACCAAATACATACATGAAAAAAAAATTGAAAGTAGATTTCTAAATTGTTTCACACATAGTACGTTTGATCCTGGGCCTGTTTTTAGAACTAGAAGTCAATGAAGATTTTTCACAGGCAGTAATTGCTGGTTGTATTATATTGGTTGCATTGTATATGTCTCTCAGTAGCTACTGATCTTATCTATGTCACTATTTTATTTTTGCAACTTGTTGCTAGCTTTGTATCTTCTGAAATTCTTTGCCAGACTAATTTTCTAAAACTCAAGTCTAATTCTTTAACCATCCCTAGCTCAAGACAGTAATGCACCCATAAAATAAAAAATCCTTCAAATAAATATTTAAGATTTGATACTATCTGAAACCACTCTTCCTGTTATTCTAGACTGCTAAGAATTCCTTGCTACAAAGTGTACGTTCAACAGTCTACTGTAGTCTGCATTTGTTTCTTGGTTCTTCTGCTGTATCCTTCCTCTCTTGATTTACAGGTTTCTATGGATTTCAACACTGTCTATGTTGCCAGAATTTTTTAAAGGTGCTATTGCTGGTATATAATTTCTTTTTCTATGCTTCATGTGGTCAAATCTTAAAACAGCATTGAGAGGTAAGGGGAAATTAAGAGGTGGGGCCTACTAGGAGGTAAAATTAGGTCACTGGGGTTCCACCTTCATGAATGGATTATTTCTCCAAAGATTGAATTATCTCAAAAGTACAGTAGGTCTTGAGGAGATAAGTTTCTGCAAGGTTATGTTATTACAAAGTAAGTCATGCTCTCTATGCCTCTCTTGCTCACCCACCTTTTATCTCTTCTCTTCCCTCCTACTTCTCTTCCATGAGTACAATTGCCTTGAGAACCTCAACAGAAGCTACACACACATTAGTACCAGTCCATTGGGCTTTTGCAACTGTGAGCCAAATAAAACTTCCATCTCTATGAATCAGCCCATTTCAAGTATTCTATAACAATAGAAAAGAGACTAAAACATAGGGTCATCTTGAATTTCCCCCAAATAGAATGAAAATTATCACCAGGGCAAGCTGCTTATCTTCAATATTTCTCTTACTGCTGGAGTAAGGCACCCAACAGCCACAAAATAAAGAGAATGAGGATTATTTTGGCTAATGTTTCAGTCCATAGTTGGATGATGCCAACAGCATGGCAGAGGAACATGGCAGAGGGGAGATGCTCATGGCATGGCAGACAGGGGAAAAAGAGAGTGAAAGGAGAACCTAAGAAGAGAAATAGAGCCTTCCCAACTGTGCCCACAATGACCTGCATCTACCAACCAGACCCCACCTCCCAAGGGCAAGCCACCCATGGTGCCCCAATCACCTGTGCATACCCAATCACCTGTGCATTGAATGAGGCTTTAGGAGGACCCCTTGGTATAAACCGTAGAATTCCCTGAACATAGTAAATGCATATCTGCAGTTGATGTCAACTCATGTGTATCTCATGTTTTCACTCTCTCATCTTGCCCTCCTGGAAAATGAGAAGGTAATCAGTCAGGGTTAACACTTGACATCTTTAACAAATACCAATCCACTAAATTGTATTCTCTTTTTTATTTAATAAGTTGACACATTTTGACAAATCAGGTCCTTGTGGCCCCCACTCTCTTTAAAGAGAAAAACATGAAAATAACAATGAAACAGAGTTTCAAAACAAGTTAGGAGAAGAGTTCCAATGAATATTGCTATCTTCATAGTGGATATTCCAAATACAAGATGTAGGCATGATATCTTGTCTAAACCATATTAATACAATCTGTCCCTTTCAATGAACTAATAGAAACCAGCTGTATAACTATTTTAACTATCCAGTGTATACATGTTCTTTCTCTTCTCCTTTTCTTCTTTTTCCCTTTTCCCTAGCACAGTTTTTGTCTTTTTTTTTTTTTTGAGATTTCTTCCCAGTTCACAATATCTATTGTACATTTTATTTACTTGTTCAGTTTCTCACACTAGTGAGAGAATATGATGTTTACACATATGGGTGTGATTTATTTCACTTATGAGTATGTTCTTGAATTCCATGTATTTACCTATAAAAGTTCCCAGTTTTTCCTTCTCTATGGATGAGTAGTACTCCATTGTATTAAAACACACACACACACACACACAAACACACACACACACACACACACACACATCTTTTTATCTATTCCTCCATTGATGGTTAAGACCCTTTTTCCTCATCTAAAACTGAGCTCAAATTGTGTTTCTCCAGTTATCCTGTGCAATTCAGTTGAGGGGGTCTCCAAGCAGAGGGCTCAACCTCCTTCCCAACGCCAAGAGGTGCCACATAGTTCTCCATCCCACTATGAGGTCTATTCTGAAGTATTTGAAAAATAAAGCATTAAGGAGTCTACTAACCAAGTATTTCAGAAAAGCAGATTCAATAATTTCTAATTTCTTTCTACTCTAGAAAGTGTCTAGATTTTTAAGTGTTCCCAGAGCTTCCTCTCCCAGCCTTCTGGTTCTTTCCCATGAAGTGAGATGCCCCAGTACCCAGCCTTCGCAGTGCCCCTCATTGTTCTCCCTTCACCTCTTGATGAGAATTATTTTGATGTATTTGTGTGTTTTCTTGCTTCCTGGATTTTTTTCATTTAGTGCTGCAAAATATACATCTTTCTTTTTGGGTTGAGGGAGAGAGAGAAGGAGGTGCTGGTGCACTGGTCAGCCAGACAGATGGCACCACTCCAAGCCAGTTACTTAATTAAATGCTCAACACATTGTTAGAGAAGAAGCTCAGCCCTTCACAGGAGGAGATCTAGAAGGACCTACTTACCTAGCAATATGTCTCTTGTGTTGCTCAGAACATCCAGTCCTGACCACAGCCTGCCAGACTTTCTATAGGAGGAGAACAGTCCTGCCACTATGGAGAATGTTCCACTCCTTGTGTCTGTGAACTTTAAGAGCTGGAAACCTACACTGCACTCTGCCAGTAGTGCTTGTCAGTTACCCTTAGTTTCAGCATAAGCGTGGCCTACCTAGATGCACCCATCCCTTCTCCTCACCTGCAAACACTGTGTGTCATTTGAAGGGAAATGTGTCAAATGTCATTTGAAAGGAAAGAGCACAGGCTGAGTGTAGGAGGGCATATTTGTGCTGTTCTGTTCCCCAGGCTTTCAGCCCAGACACAATTCCTGCCTTGATGAGTGATTTGTGAATGATTGCATGTTCCTGGGGAGACATGGAGGGAGACATAAAGTAAGAGCAAGAAACTGTGTTCCTAAACTTGTTCATTTTATACTCACTCCAGAGAATTTTGTCACCTGGATTTCTTCCAGAAAACTCTGACACATTTAATTAATTTCTGTTCATCCATCAGAAGCAGTAAGCCAGGTGCTGCTGATGGAAGGCTTAAGGTCTTGCACTTGCAGTGAGCTGACATCATGCCAGCCAACAGACTTCTTCTAAGTGAAGAGGGATTCACTCTCAGCTTTGGCCCCGGTGACCTCTGCCTACATCTCCCCATGAAAGGTTAATGAATCACATATAGCCAAGATCTCATTTCATCTCTTCCTTCTTCTTAGACTTCACCTGAGACTGTCGTCTTTCCCTGGGTGCACACTAAAGGCAAAAGAGAACTCCAAAATGGTTGGCATCTAGAGCACTATACAGAAGCCAATTGGTCAAGTCTTATCCTTCTGAGGTAAGCACCATACACAAGGTCATTGGTGATAAATCCAGATATATAAAGTGTCATCATCAAATCATGGGGATTGCTCTTTATTTCCAATGAAAGTCTGAGATAATCATTGTTTTACTCTGTGTTAGAAAGAATTTCCAACACTTATGCTCAGCTCAGTTTACAGAGTTTTTACACTTTACTATATTGCTCCTTGTCCCGTGAAACTAGCCAGCTTTGTTTATTCCCCTTTTAGCTGAAATGTGGTTCTTCTGAGCTTTAAAGCCTCATTACTTGATATCCTATCACAGGCAATACTGTAAAGCAGGATGAGATCATGGAGGTGAAAAGTTATTTGAAGGAAAGAAATTATTTATTTTAATACCAATTTTAAACTGATCTCAATTTTTTTTAACATTTCAGAAACACTTGATTTTGTATGCTTGACAGAAATGGATATAGAAGCATCACATTTCTTTTATAAATGAGAAAAAGAAAATTGAATCCGAGGTATCTTGGGACAAAATTTTGTAAAGTAAAAGTAGAAATGAATGCCGTAAAATTTTATTTAAATTCATGTCCCAACTGCCAGAGATTCTTTTAATAAGTTTATTTCATTTATGTTCCTTTTCTTCTCCTGAGATTTTAAATTGAGAGCCTCACTTGGGAGGAGACTGTTGTCCTGTTGTTTAAAAGTGCAACTGCATCCTCATGTTCAATGGCACTCGTGTGGGCTTGCAAATATATGTTTTAAAAGTTCTTTGGTTGCAAGAGTTTGTGAGGTAATGTTGCACATGTTGCCAGAAAATCAAATGGGAAACTTCTGAAGCAAGTGGGGGATAAAATCAGTCAATAAACAAATTTACTCTTGAATGAATTATGCCATGAGCTGCGATGAAAACAGAGGCAGGAGACTGACTGAAGAAGCTCAGTGAGGTGAGATAAGTATGTGGGATGCAATGGGAGACAGAGGTAAGGCCTCAAAATATAGTGCCCTGAATTTTACACCATGAAAAGCTCTTACTCATTCCACTTTTTCCTGTCCTGATTTTAGGCATCATTGTTGCATTGACTAGAACTTCTCCTTCCTAAGGTTTGTAGTTGGTTTTCAGAGACTCAGGTCTCAGATTTACAAACTCTGGCTGTGAATGCAATTTTCTTGAAGATTTCCAGATTGGTTTGGCCTAATTTTGTACTACAAAATTGCTTTATTGACACAATCATGATATGTGTGTTTACTCTCTTAAGGCTCCACAACTTTGCACCAACTTTTTGATAATTATTCATTTATTCAATAAATATGTTTTAGGCTAGGGAGATAGCTCAGTGGTCTAAGCACCTGCCTGGCAAATTGCAAGGACCCAGATTCAATCCCCAATACTGCATGCCATGCCAGTCCCAGAACCCCAGGCATGTGTCAGACAGCAAAAATTGGCTATTGTGGCACACACTTGCAATCCCAGAACTGGGGATGCTGACACAGGAGGATCACTACAAGTCTGAGCTACATCTTGAGGCCCTGTATCAAATAAATAAATCATTAAAAATAAAATAAAATAAAAAATAAACATGTATTAAGCCTAGGCAGCAAGGTGCAAACCATTCAGGTGCCAAATAGAAAGGTCTAAAGATTATCAAAGATATATTCAGCATCTCTAAGGAAATATGTGTAAATTTCTCCCTTATCCAGGAATCTGTTGCCTGTGTATATACCCAACATTTTTGGCCCAAGCCTTGATATATTCACTCTTCCCATCACTTTGCAGTCATAGTTGAGAGAGAAAGACTAGGTACATCATTTGGAAGTAAAAGCTCCCCTCCTGGATATTTCTGACCTAAGAATTTAGTAACCCAGGACTTTGACTTTAAGCAGGCCTTCTATTTGCACTTGTAAGTAATAGAAAATAGCCTTCACTAGAAAAGAGCATGTGTTTGTTCATGAGAATGACACATTCAGATATAGATTTACCTTCAGATATGGGTTGATTGAGCCTTTAGTAGCAGACCAAGTTGTGAGGAAAGTAGTTGCTGATCCTGCAGCTCAAGATTATCTTTAGAGTTGAGACTTAGGTAAGAAGAGTGGGGTGAGAGTTCTGAGATTTTGAACCCATCCTCCAGCCAGGGAAATGGCAAGTAGCAAGCAGCTGCCTTGGGCATGGATCACATGCACAGCACTGTGCCAGTTACAGCAAGCAGAGGGTAAGTTCAGTTCTCTCAAAATATGCAACTACTGTAAAATGGAAGAAAAATAAAAATTATATTGGAAACCAGAAGAAATGAAAAGCCATTTTTATAACTATATTGTTAAAGTAAATATGAACATTTTGAATATTATGTCATAGGTTACAGGTTAGATAGAATTTAGATAAAATATTTTGTGTTGTAAGTGAAGAAACCAAAGACCAAAGAGGTTATTTGACTTATGAAGCCTCCCCCAGGCAGCAGGGGGCCGAACAACAACTCAAATGCTACTTGCCCCACTCTTATTCCAGGGCACTTTTTTGTTGAGAGTTCAATTTTGAAGCCAAGAATGGATGTTAAACTTCATCAAATATTTTGTGTGGAGTTCCTGGTAATTTTATAAGAATCCTCCCTCTAGGGGCCAGGAAGATAGCTCAGCAATGTGAGTACCTGCCTGGAAGGCTCAAGGTCCAGAGTTCAACCCCTGGTATTCCTCCTCTAGGTCACATTTCCATTTTTGGCCCCGTTAATGTTATTCTCCCAGAATTTAAAAGCAAATTAAGGCAGATTTGTGGCAGAAACTGTGTGATGAAGACTTCAATTGTACCATAAGTGCATAAGAGGATAGGGAACCTGATTAGCCAGAAGCTAAAAGGAACTTAAGCATGTGAATTCTCCATTGATTTGAAAGTATTCTGTAGCACCATTAGATCTATTATTTTATTCATTTCAATGAGAAAAAATAAAATAGCAATGAAACAGTTTCAAAACAGGTTAGTAGAACACTTACAATAATTGATACATGGCATATTGTTGTCTTTGTAGTAGTACTCAGAGGGCAAGATGCAGACATGATATCTTGCCTAAAACAATATTAGTACGAGTCTTTCTCCTCAACGCATGAGCTAAGAGAAAACAGCTGTATATCTATCCTATTTTGTGTATACTGATAGATAGATGAATAGATAGATAGATAGATAGATAGAGAGATAGAGAGATAGATTTTTATAGCAAAATGGTCCTTTATTTATATCCCCCTTTTTGTTTTGTTTTGTTAGGGATAGGTGTTCCATTACAGTTAGAGAAGCTATATTTGGGGAAATTTTTAAAGGACCTTTTCATACTTGATGGCAGACCAAAGAATGTAGGTACTTGAGTGCAACAAACTAACCCAATATAGTCTAATAGTCCATAATAGTAGTGAGCTATGAGCGCAGCTGGCAATTGTCAGAAGTTGTTGACTTCAGCCTTTTACAGCTCAGCATATTAATATAGCTTTACTTTTAATACTTCGTGGTAACACTTTTCTGATGGATGGTTAAGACCAAGTTAAAGCAAGATGTATATAACTAAAAATATAACTTTTGATATTTGACAAGGTCATTCAAATCCTCTCACATTTATTAAATACCCTCAAAATCTTTTTTTTCCAGGATTTACCCTGGAACCATGTCCATGTACAGCACTTAGTAGATCTTTTGTCAGTGTCAGCCCTCTGGATGAGTCACAGCCATTGCTTGACCAATTTGCTCTCTGTGAAAGCCTGAGAGAAACTTTTCTCTCTAGGTGACTCTCCCTGGTACACTGTACATCATCGATCATTTTTCTGTATGGCCCCATAATCTCCTTGATCAGAACATTTTGGGCACCACTAAGTTATAGGATGTCAGAGCAGAGGTTCTTTTATGTCCTTTGTTCTCACTCGCCTTGAAGGACTAGGGCCAAAATATTGGCTATCCTTGTAGCCCCTCTTTTTCTCTAATTTTGGCCTGCAAACGTTATTTGTAAAACATCCAGAAGAGAAGCTTAATGATATTATTATCCTGTAACAGAGGCTGATAGGCTTAACATCACTATCTGTCTGAATATGAAACACCTTACACATAAAATGGAGCTGCTATTTTCCAACAACCATGGATATTCTAAAATTTAAATCCCTATATAATGTTTAAAAAATTACACATTTTTTACACAGAAATTTAGAAAGCAAACCATATACAACATTGTAGCAGGACGATCCTATGATGTTTTGTTTTTCTTTTCTCTTGTTTACTTTTAATATTTTTTTAAACTCACATTTACTTTAAAGAGAGTATAGCAATAATTGTTATGACATCCAGAAGCAGGATGCATATAGAAGATCAAAATGACAGGCATTTTAAGCTTGATTTTAGTATTGCATGTTGCTGTCTGCAATGTAGTTGCTTAGGTCACAGATACCAGCACATAGAGTTGATCAGAGTGAGAATTCTTCCCATTAAATGCCATTTTCAAAAACCTGAAGTTCTTAGGACTATTACCTTAACCATCTTGTTTATATAAGTGTACGGTATTGCCCCTACCATATCTCCTAACTTTTCTCCTTTCTCTCTCTTCATTGTTAACTCCTTAAATTCTCTCCTTCTGTTTAACTGTTATACCTTACAATTTTTATTTTTTATTTTGAATTCTGATAATAGGAAGACAATACAATACTTACACATGTGTGTCTGGTTTATTTCACTTGTGAATATATCCTCAAATTGCTTCCACTTACCTACAAACTTTGTTTTTCTTTATAGCTGAGTAATACTCCATTGTATAAAAATGCCACATCTTTTTCATGCATTTGTCAGATGATGGCCATTTTGGTTATTTCCAAGATTTAGCTATCACAAATTGTGCTGCTATAAACATGGGCACACATATACCACTATGATATGACGTTTTCAGATCCTCTAGGAAAATTCCCAGTAGGGGAATAGCTGATTCGAATAGGATTTTCAGTCCTAGTTTTCTAAGAAGTCTCCACACTGATTTCCATAATGGTTGCACCAGTCTTCATTCCCATCAGCAGTGGAGAAGGGTTCCTTTTCTCCCACAGCATCTTTAACATTTGTTGTTGGTTGATTTCTTTATTATAACAATTCTTTGTGGGGTGAAATGATATCTCAGTGTTGATTTAATTTGCATTTCTCAAATGGCCAGTGATGTGGAGCATTTTTTCATATATTTATTTGCCTCTTGTATTTCTTCCTCTGAGAAGCATGTATTCATCTCAGGTGCCCATTTTTGGATTGGGTCCTTAAATTTTGGGGTCCTAATGTTTTTTAGTTATTTATAAATTCTAGATAGAAGACCTTCATCTGAGTGCTTATCAGTTAAGATTTTTCCAAATGTGTGGGTTGTCTTTTCACTCTGTGACTTGCAGAAACTTCTCAGTAAGAGCAGATCCCAGTTGTTAATTCTTTCAAGTACTGCCCATACAGTTTGATTTTTGTTCATGAAATGTTTACCTATCCCTATGTCTTCAATGTTTTCACATACTTTCTCTTTCAGGAGGTTTAGTGTTTCTGTTTTAATGTTTAGAACTTTAATCAATTTTGATTTTAGTTTAGTGCATGGCTATAGACCCTGGTCAAGTTTTAGCTTTCGGCGTGTGAAGAGCCAGTTTTTCCAGCCTCATTTGTTAAACAGGCTACCTTTCTTCCAGTAAATGTGTTTGGCCGTTTGTCAAAGATAAGGTGGCTGAGTTTGTTTGAAGTTGTATCTGGATCTTCCAATCTAGTCTAGTCATCCTCAGGTCTGTTGTTTTGCCAATACTGTGCTGATTTTATCACAGTAGCTCTGTAGTATAATTTCAAGTCAGGGATTGTAATGCCTCTTGCCTTGCTTTCATTGCCCAGGATTGTCTTTGCTATTCTAGGTGTTTTCTGGTTCCAAACACATTTCAGGAATGATTTCTCTAGGTCTGTGAGGTATGTTGGTAGTAATTTGGTAAGGATTGCATTAAATCTGTATAACAATTATAGGAGCATGGCCATTTTCACAATGTTGGTTCTTCCTATACAGGAGCAAGAAATATCTTTTCAATTTCTGAGATCCTGCACTACATCTTTTTTCAGAGTACTATAATTTTCACTGAATAGATCTTTTACTTATTTAGTTAGATTAATTCATAAGTATTTCATTCTTTGCAAAGCGATTGTAAAATGTACTATTTCTTGAATTACTCTCTCAATGTGTTTGTTATCTGTGTAGAGGAATGCTATTGACTTTTGGGCATTGATTTTTTTATCCTGCTATGCTACTAAACTTGTTTATTATTATTTATTAAACTTGAGCTTCTTGGAGTTTTTTTGGTCTTCCAAGTAGAGTATCATGTCATCTGAAACTAATGATATTTTAACTTCTTGTTTACTTATTCTTATTCCTTTTATTTCTTTCTCTTGTCTAATGGCTCTCACTAATGATTCAAAAGCCTTTTCTGCAGCAATTGAGATGATCATGTGGTTTTTTATTTTGGCTCTATTGATATAATGTATTACACTTACAGATTTGTGTATGTTGAACCACCCTTGCATCCTTAAGATGAATTCTACCTGATCGTCATGTATAATCTCCTTAATGATTTGCTGTATTCTATTTGCTAGGATTTTATTGAGGATTTTTGCATCTATGTTCAT
>NDGM011185929.1:0-18968 GCA_002564305.1 Octomys mimax
AAAGAAAGAAAGAAAGAAAGAAAGAAAGAAAGAAAGAAAGAAAGAAAGAAAGAAAGAAGTTTTAGATAAGGCTCCAAAATCTAAGTTCTAGTATCTCTTCATCTAGCTTAAACATTGATTTGCTTTTTGGTCTTGTGCAAGTTATTTCTCCAAACTTCCATTTCTCTCCTACAAAATGCTCTTTCCAAAAGCTACTTATTTTGGATTCTAGTTATCTTGCTTATGTCATCAAATTCTGCTTTAAGAAAAAAAATAACAAAATGCTAAACATAAGTAAGTCTCCCAGCCTGACAATATTTTTTCTAATTGTTTCTGAGAGTATTAAATGAAATAGTACATCTAGTATGTACCACATAACAAGCCTGTGCTCAACAAATGTTAATTCCCTTGTCCTGGGGCCACTTCCTCTATCTCATGCTAGCAATATCTGTTGCATCATGTGAAAGTCTCTTTGTGCTCTGTATAATAAATGCTACATGATTATTAGACTTGAGATAATAGAATTGGAAAGCACCTCGAAATCTAAAGTTAGTGAAAAATCAGTACAGTAACTGATGAAGGAAAATGTATCCAACTTATTAAACCTCAGGTTTTTATTACCCATCCATGTAATGGGTGTGTACTAACAATTTACTGAGCTTTGCCAAAACTGAAAATAATATCCAACCTGTCAAAGCTATATTCTGAGACAAAAATGGCAGCTACCTTAAAATGTGTATACTTTTGAATATATCATGTAACTGTAGATTGTTTTCACATAATAGTGTCTCCACATTTAGACTTCTGCTGAGCTTTCATGCAAGCCTTTTGTCTCCGTTGCCACAAGCCACTGTGCAGCATAGCAGCATGCCAGCCTTTGACTTTTTCTGTGATTCTGAATTTCTTGTAATCAATACAAAAAAGATGTAAAAGGCCAGTGTAAAAATAGCACTGTTTATAGATTAAGTATTTTAACCCTGCCTGCCTCTTATTTGGTTATAAAGTTTTTACAAAATCATAGATATAACATAGTAGTGACCCTCTGAGTCAATAATAAATTACTAGCTGCAATCTATCCAATAACAAAGAATTGATTTGAAGCCAGGGAGCATTTTAGACTTATCTGTTCTATTCAGCTGGGCTGCGTTAAAAAGAATTTGTAATTAGTTTGAATTTTAGCCAACACATCTTTATCATCTTGGAAACTGATATGAATGTCATATTTTATGGTCTACTCACATAAGGTTGAGAAAATTGGCCACAACCCAACACAATAAGTGACTTTAATGGGTAGAATGTGTTTTTTCTCTTCAAGAATAGCAATCTTACTTTAAAATGCTTCTTAAATATAGCTAAAATTTTCTATTTTAAAATTGTAAAATAAATATGCAAATAGTTTTAGTAAGGGAAGAGCACTACTCAAAAGATTTTCTTTGTATTTTTCAAATAACAATTTTCATCTAGTAAGAATTTGAAATTCTGCGCTGGCATTTGAAATTTGTGCTCCATAAAGCACAAAAATATCCTACGTTAACCATGTATGTGTGTTTTTAATCTCCTGTTAAAAAGGCAGTCAGAAAGGCAAGCAACTAAATGGGAAATGCAGGGAACTAACAATAGGAAAATAACATGACAAGGATAAGCCAATACGTATCAGTTATAACCATGAATGTAAATGGTCGCAATTCATCAATCAAAAGAAATATTGACAGAATGGATTAATAAGCAATATCAAACAATTTGCTGCCCACCGGAAACACATTTAATCTAGACAAAAATTTGTAGACTGAGAATCAAAGGGTGGAAAGGAATATTCCAAGTGACGGAAACCCAGAAAAAAATTGGCATAGCTATTCTATTTGCAGAGTAAGTGGATTTTAAGACAAGACTGATCAAATGAGACAAAAAGGTCACTGCATACTTGTTAAGGGAAACTGTAAGAAGATATAACAATATATATACATGCATATGTATATATATTGTATAACAATATATATACATGCATATGTATATATATTGCTGGCATGTCCAATTTTGTAGCACAAATAATAAAGGCCATGAAAAATAAAGAAGTCAGCACTAACAAAATTATAATAGGGGGCCACAAGACCCCTCTGAAGAGAACCACCCAGATCGCTTCAAAGCTCAGAGGTGTCTGAGGACACCTGAAGATGACACCCCACTTGTCTAGCTCAGACACACAGTGAAATCCATTATGTAGCCATGACTTAGCATAGGAAAACAGACATGCACTAGGAACACCTCACAAATACTACTGCAAGAATGTAAATGTAAGATGACAACCCTTGTAAGAATTATACAAACTCAGGGCAGGGGTTCAATCCCCAGTATGCCTTGCTGGCCCCACACCTGCGGCGTGCTGAGAAGGCAACTGAGGCTGGGTGTGGGGCGCTCACCTGTAATCCTAGCACTTGGGAGGCTGAAAACAGGAGGACCACTATGAGTCTGATCTCTGTAGTGAGAGCCTTACACTATTATATATATATATATAAAATATCCCTTGGGCCTCCCCAAATGGGTCAGCACCCAGTCTTACAAACAGACAAATCAAGTAGACAAAAAGGCAACAAAGAAATATTAAGGGAGAGCCAAGCCTGTAAACAAATAGACTTAAGATTTCTACAGGGTATTCCACCCTATAGTATCAATACATATTCTTCTCAGCTGTGCATGGGATATTCTCCAAAATAGACTATATACTAGCTCATACAACATGCTTAATTAAATACAAAGGAGTTTAAATTATCCCATGTATGTTATCAGACCATAATACAATGAAGATGGAAATCAATGGCAAAAGAAACAACAAAGATCACATAAACACCTGCATATTAAATAATATCCTTATGAAAAAACAATGGGTCAAGGAAGAAAGCAAACTATACACAGTTAAATGATAATGCTGATACAGCATACCAGAATTACGTGACACAATGAGGGCAGTCAGAGAAGTGGTACTCATAGCAGTGAACTCTCACATCAGGTAAATGGAGAGATCAAATAAACAATCTAATATAGAACCTCAAACTTCTACAAAAAAGGAACAAGTCAAGACCAAAGCTCATATGAGAGAGGAAATTATGAAGAACAGAGCAGAAATTAATGCAATTAAGCTAAGAAAATAATACTTCTTTGAAAGACTAAATAAAAATAACAGACCTTTGTGCAACCTTATCAAAAAAGGGAAAGAAAAGACTCAAATACATGCAATTAGAAATGAAAGTGTGAAATCAAAATGGATCCTGCAGAAATCCAGAAATTCATCAATATCTATTTTGAGACTCTTTATTCAGATAAAATGGAAAATACAGAAGAAATGGGCAGATTTCTAGACACATATAAATTACCAGAGCTGAATCAAGAAGATATAAAAATTCTAAATATCAGTCAATAAAATTGAGGAAGTAATTAAAAACATAAGAACAAAGAAAAGCTCAGCTCCTTATGGATTTACTGCTGAATTCTACAAGAAATTTAGAGATCCTCTAATGCCATTACTCTTCAAACTTCTTAATAAAATTGAAAGGGAAGACAGACTCTCAAAATTATTCCTAGAAGCAAGTATTACTGTGATAACAAAACCATAGAAGTTTCAACTAAAAAAAGATTTATAGGCCAATCTCCCTAATGATCATAGATGCACAAATCCTCAGTAAGATACTGGCAAACAGAATGCAGCAAATCATCAAGTAGATTATACACAACAACCAAATAGCATTCCTTCCAGGGCTTCAGGCATGGTTTCAACACATGCAAATTGATAAATGATCACATGATCATCTGAAAGGCTGCGGAAAAGCAATTGAAAAAGTTCCACATCCATTCATAGTTAAAACCCCTATGGACAATAGGAATAGATTGTCTTTATCCTAATCTAGTAACAGCCATCTATGACAAACCAACAGCCAACATCGTACAAAATGGGCAAAACCTTATCATTTTCACTCTGAGATCAGGAAAAAGACAAGGATGCCCACTTCAACACTTCTATTAATATAGTTCTGGAGACATTCACCAGAACAATTGACAAAAAAGAGTAAGACAAGAGAACTTTATACTCCATTGTACAAAGAAACCAAATCTTTATCCATTCATCAACTAATAGACATGGGCATAGTTCCAATATTTAGGTATCACAAACTGTGCTGCTATGAACAAGTGTGTGCATATATCCCTATGATATGATTTCAGTTCTTTGGGGATGATAACAAGAAGGGAAATAGATGGGTCAACAAACAAGAGAAAGAAATAAAAGAATAATGATAAGAAAGGAAGAATTTATACTATTATTATTTGTAGATACTCTACATAGAAGACCCCCAAGACCCCATGAAAAAACTTTTAGATCTAATACCTAAATTCAGTTGCATAGCTAGATACAAAATCAACACTCAGAAATCAGTGGCATTTCTGTACACAAACACTTACTGAGAGAAAAGGTAGGGAAGCCACCTCTTTCACAATAGTATCAAAGAAAATGAAGCACTTAGTAATCACTGTAACAAAGGAACTAAAAGATCTTTACTTGAAAACAATAGAACTTTGCTGTGTAAAAAGAGATCAAAGAGAATATCAGAAAATTGAAAGATATCTGTTGCTTGTGGGTAGGAAGAACCAACACAACAAAAATGGTCATACACCCAAAATTGTTATACAGATTTAATACAACCTCAATCAAAATACAAATAGCATGCCTCAAAGAACTAGAGAAAACATTCCTAAAATTCATTTGGAACCACAACAGACATAGAATAGCAAAATTAATTCTGGGCAGCAAAGTGAAGGAAAGAGGCATCACAATCCATGATTTGAAGTTATACTACGCGCTGCTGGTAAAAAATAGCATGGTACTGGCCAATAAACAGATCCAAGAATCAATGGAACACATCAGAGTACACAGAAACAGCTCCAAACATGCTAAAACCACCCAGTCTTCAACAAAGGGGCTGAATATTCTCCCTTGAAGAAAGATAACCTCTTTGATAAATGGTGTTGAAAAAAACTGGCTTTCCACATACTAAAGACTAAAACTAGACCTGTGTTTTTCACCAGGTACTAAACTAAAATCTAAATGGAGTGAAGGTCTAAATATTAAAACAGAAACATTAAATCTGCTGGAAGAGAGAAAAGATAGAAATCTTAAAGGCATAGGAGCATGCAAGGACTTTACGAGCAAAACCCCAACTGCATAGGAAATATTACAAAGATTTAACAACTTGGATCTGATCTTAATAAAAAGCATTTGCACAGTAAAAGAAATCACTAACAAAGTAAATAGATAGCTCACAATTTTGCTAGCTTATTCTCAAAGTCTGATACCTAGAATATATAAAGAACTAAAAAGAATCAAAGCCCACAACTTCAAAGATCAAATAATAAATGGGCATCTGGGATGAATACACTCTTTTCAGATAAAGAAGTACAAATGGCAAATAAATATATGAAAATATACTCAATATCACTGGACATTCATGAGATGAAAATTAAAATAATGCCGAGACTCCATTTCAATCCAGAAAGAATGGGTATTTTCAAGAAATCAACCAATAACAAATGCTGGTGGGGCTGTGGAGCAAAAGAAACCCTTCTCCATTATTAATGGGAATGCAGACTGCTGCAGATACTGTGGAAATCAGTGTAGAGATTCCTCAAAAACCTATAACTAGAACTACTCCCCTTCTTGGTATGTTTCCAAAATAATTGAAAGCATCATACCAAAAGGATGCATGCACACACATGTTCATAGCAGTAGTTTGTGATAGCTAAACATTGGAAACAGCCCAATGCTTTTTAGCTGATGAATGAACAAAGATGTGGTTTCTTTATATGATAGAGCACTACTCAGCTATACAGAAAAATAAATTTGAGACATTTATAGAGGAATGGATTCAGCTAGAGACCGTACTCTTAAGTGAAGTAAATCAGACGCACATCTACCAGTACTACATTGCTTCTCTGGTGTGAGAAAGGAGAAGAGGGGCAAAACATGGGTAGAAAAATGGAGAAAAAAGAATTGGGGTGTATCATGTACTAATACAAGTTCCATATGATGAACATGATCATTATGCCTAAAATCTACCAATAAACTTAATGATTAAAAGAAGTCTCATTCAGAAAAAATGATTCCAGGACTGACCTGATAGCTCAGCAGACTAAAGTGCCTACTTAGGCATAGCACAGCGGCTGGTGTTCAATTCCCAGCACTCCATGCTGGTCCTGCACTACAAGTCAGATTTATGTAGTGAGACCTTGTAGACTCCATAGACCCTGACCTAAATACAGAAGAAGAAGAAGAAGAAGAAAAAAAAAAAGAACCTACAAAGAAATGATTCCAGACATTCTCGGCATTTTTCCCCCAGGTCCAAGAAATATCTTAGTTGGCACGCAGGGTGTATTTGGTGAAAACCAAGAGACACAGAACTTTCTCAAGAGATTACTTTTGTCCCATTGGCTTGGTTGAGAACCATCCAGTAGCACTAAGACAGTGTTTCTCTCTCTAACCTAGGAACAGGTTAAACTAGAAAATGAGGTATTACTCTGGCAAAATAATACAGATCAATTTGTTCATGATTATTCTTTTATGTTTCTCCTTGGGGGTCTCTAAGAAGAAAATGATATGCAAACAGCTGCACGATTATTGTTATGTTCTTGTTGCTGTTTAGTGATTGCTATTTACATGTAAATTACTACTTGAAAAGTACAACTTCTTCTCTTCACCAGTAATCAGTTCCTACTAAGCTGTCCAAGATTAATTACTCAAAAATACATTCTAAAGGAATTATGCTTTAGAATTCTACATTTCTTTAAAAAGCAACTTTAGAATGAATAAATATGAATACAGTTTCACCCTGAATATATATATATATATATATATATATATATATATATCTTACAAAAAAAAAGAAAAACCATGAATCTAGAAAAGATACTTAAAGACAGATGAAAAGAAGCCAAAGATTAAGTTGATTTATGTCCAAATCTCATCTCTAGGTCAGGCTAGATGAAATCATTTCTCACCCTTAATATGTTTATGTCTAAAGATTGTCATGAGAATCCTGATCATGATGCTGCCTAAATTAGGCAAATAAAAAGAATTCTGCATATTAGTGTTAACACTTTGATGCCTTTTATCTTTTCCCAAATGAAAGTAATTCTACTTAATAGTATGAGTCCTACATATTTATAACTGGCTTATGTAGTCAGTTTTGTATACTTCCCTTTATGTAGAGTTTATTCTTATAAAGCAGCATAATTCAATGATTTTATGCCTCCTCTTTTGCATCTGCAATGACGTATTTAACTGACATTCTATTTTTAAATGTTTTTATTCACTATGTCATTTTAAGATGGAAATATATATATACATCTTTGTTTTCCATGTTCAATATTCACTTCGCATCAGAATTTCTGCATCAAACAATGCAATAATGAAGGTTCTATGTGCGCCAACCAGCCAATCTCAGGGAAGTTGTCACACTGTCATTGAGGTCTAAGACGGGGCATTTGCTTCATTCGGTTCCTTTTAAACTGCTCACAGTGTCACTAATCTGCCTCAGGAGCAACTCTTTTTTTCCTCTAATTCTTGTTTCTTAGGATTTTAATCAATCCAAAGAGTTCAAGCTGGATTAGTGCAGTAAAAAAGGAAGGAGTGAAAGGACATAGGACTCGATAGAACAATCATGCCCTCGATAAAGCCGGCCTTGCAATACTGAGTTACACATAAGTAATAAGACATAAATTATGAAGAGGAAGAAATTAGATTTAAAAATACTTGGAGCAATGTGAAGATGATGTTTATTTTTAAATGTTCTTTATTGAGTTGTATACAAAGCCCTAAGCCTATAAGTAGCAACTTAAACTTGTTTGCATAATTTTTTGTAAATGTTATCGACACTATGAAACAGGCTAATGACAGCTAAATAAATCAAGAAATATCCCCAAATTACTGTTTAAAATGAACACGCATATCTATGTTTAAAGCAGCACAATTCATGATAGCTGTGTCTTGGAATCACATGAATGTTTCCGCCAACAGATGACAGAACTGCGGTCCTTGCACACAGCAGAGTACGACTCTGTCATAAAGAAGAATACTTTTGAGTTGCTCATAGGAACAAATGCATCTTGAGCTCACAAAGAAATATGCGATCATAATGAAATAAGTCAAATGTATAAACTTGAATATCACATGCTTTCTCTTATATGAGAAAAAAATATACATAAAGAACAAAATAAAAACTAGGAAGTAAGGAGATAGATCTTTTGCAAATAGGAAGAGGTCCAAGGGATGGAGGAAGGAGAGAGCGAAGGGATAAAGAGATTGAGATGTGTTGTGTGCACGTACCAACCTCACCAGAGGTCACTGTGCGCTGCAAACAAGTATTGAGAAAACATGAAACACTGGACAAAAAAACAAAGTGTTCACACACAAAATAAAGCAAATTAGCCATAATGTAATATAAATGAGTTTATTGAAACTTATAACCCACTGTTGTAACACATATATAGTAAATTATAGCATATATAATTCCACAGATGTTAATTTAGCACTTTTGTAAAAAGTTTCTCTAGTCCTGACCCCACTGTCAGCACTGGTTCAGCTGCAAGAATGCGGTGGGGAACAGAGCAGGCGGGGAGCTGCACGTTTTCTTTTCAGGGAGCTGCTGTCCAACTTGGAGAAAATTCACACAAAATGAAAAGCATAGGACCGAATGGAGGGACATATCGTGAGGAAGAGAAGGCTGTGGAATGTGGGAAGCACTGCTCCGGGCACGATGTCCGGAAAGGGCGCCCCTGAGAGGGCGCACCTGAGTAGATAGGCACGGCCCGCGAACCTCGGAGATTGCCTAAGCAGGACCAGAGGTGGCTTGAGGCTGCAGGGGTCCAAAAGTTTCGAAGCCTGCTAAGCAACAGCCAACGCCAGAGCTTTGAAAAAGTGAAGGGGGACATGAGAGGGAGGCAAGACCAGAGGGGCAATTGTGGGGACAGTGCGAGGGTTAAAACACAGAAGCGCTTTGATGTTTTCCCGCCTTTGTCCAGAAGCTTGACACCCTCACCTCCCGTCAAGGTCCCCACCCTGCAAAACAGGTTCTCGGAAATTAGGCTGAAAGTGGTCATTCTGTCCAGTGGCTTTTGCCATATCCAGGGGGAAATATGAGATGGAATGTGGGTTGATTTGCTTATGGTTTAGGTGTGAGGTTGGAGAGAAGTCAATCACCTATTTAAAACTGAAACTTGTTCCTGAGATGATAGTTGCAGAACAAATTAGTTCTGCAGAATTAAACTCCTACATGCTTGTATTCTTATACTCCCATGTGGGCCTATTATGGCGTTCCTGACACTGGACAGCTCTCAGCACCCATCGTGCCCTGCCCCCTGGGAAGTGATGGCATTGGCTTACAGCAAATTATTTGTATCACTCTCTAACTATTGGATGAAGAATGAATTAAGTAGAAATGTAGCTTCCGGGAAGCTTAAGGCTTTCTGCTTTTTCTTTTCTTCACTCACCCACTTTTCTTACTGCCAAAAAGTTTGTACTGAAGGACTGTGGTACTGAGAGAAAGCACTGCCTCACTGCATTCAAAATCTGGGATGCAGGAAAAGATGCCTGTCGCAGTGTACTCACCGTGGTTTTCCTGCAGATACTATCAATAAACAGTTTCTTAAATGTACAGGTTATTTACTACTTGTCACTTTGTAAAGGTAATATGCCCTTATGTGCCACTATGTTTAATCCATAAAAATGTCAGTACACTTCTGTAAGGGTTCGCCATGACTTCTGCAGATAATTTTTATGAAACACACCTCTCCATTTATCTTTCAGCATAGTTGTACACTTAAAGTAGAAAGTGCAACTCTTCCCCGTGACTGATTTTTCTCTCAGAATATATATATTCATGTTTCCTACTTCAGGAGTCTGACAAAACTAGTCTTAAAGTTGCGCAACAATACGTGGACAAGTGTGTCACAACTGCTACCCTCAGGTATGAAATGCCCTTGCCACCAGGTCTTTCTACCACTGTTAGATGAACTATCAGCATTTGTATATATCACACTATATATTGAGTCTCAATATTTTATGCACAGAGATGAAGCAAATTCATAAATAATACATCTTAACCTTCTAGGTGGAATAAATATGAATACAGTCACTTTCATGCTAATCACAAATGTGGCATGAAGCACTTTACTGTCAAGTCTTTGTTATAATTTAAATGATTAAAATGCCAATAATTAATTTAAATTTTAAAATTAATCTTTGCTACTTTAAAATTTCAAGGGCTGGCCAGATAGCTCAGTGGACTAAAACACCTGCTTAGGCACAGCTCAGGGGCTGGAGGATTCGATCCCCAGCCTGCCGTGCCAGCCCCAACCCTGGAGCACACTGAGATGGTGACTGAGACTGGGCATGGTGGTGTGTGCCAGTAATCCCAGTGCTTGGGAAGCTGAAAACAGGAGAATCACTATGAGCCTGATCTATGTAGTGAGACCCTGTAGACCCTGTACTAAATACAGAAAATAAATTAAAAAATAAAATAAAATTTCAACTGTAAGTCTGTCTTTTAACTAACAGCCAAATTCCTAAAAAAAAAATGGAAGTACCCCTGAGCTTAGCAAGGATGAATAATCAAAACAAATTATGCAACTCAAGATCATTTGCGAAACAAAAAGATAAAAGGAAATGAAGGTATTTAGCTTTCAGACAGTAGTACTTGAAGAAAGTACGAATCAATGATTAAAGTTCAAGATTTATTTATTTATTTATTTATTTATTGGACTGGAAATTGAACTCAGGACCTCGTGTTTGCCAGGCAGGTGCTATGCCACTGAGCCAAATCTCTGGCCCTAAGAGTTCAAGAATTATAATCTTACTACATTAGAAAACATTGCCATACAAAACTGACCAGTAATACATGAACCAATATTTATTGAGCATTGCTAGGGTTAAGATAATTTATAAATTATTGACTATGATGTCAGAGAAAAATATTTGCCAGTTACTATGCCATTATGAAGTTAATCTGAATCTTTAGTAAAGAACTAAGTTGTAAAGAAAATAGCCTTTAGAGTATAGCACATAGTTTTGCAGAATAAAACTCTCTTCTTTATAATAATAGCCAGTATTTGTTTAGTTTACCATGCAACGTGTACCATGCTAAGCACTTCATGTGAAATGTTTTGTTCAATATTTCTAGAAACCAACTGAGAGCAGTTCTATAAATTTGCCCATGTGAAGGACACAGAGATGTGACTACTGTGGCTCATGATGTCAGTGGCTGCCATAGGTCCTGGCTTGAGTGATAATGAAAAGTAAAGTCAGTATCAGTTTACAGGCAAGGACTTTTAATTGGAAATCATGAAACAACAGAAAAAGGACTATAGTTTTGAGAAGTAGCATTACCTCAGTCTTGGTATCAGAGCTCCAAAGGAATACTCATGACTTGAAGTCGACTCTCATGTGCACTGTACTAGAATCTACACTAATATGCAGTTAGGTCAGTGAAGATTTATGAGCCCAGGTATTCTCGGGCCTGAAGGGTGAGATGGGCCAGTAAAGTCAGGGCTAACAAACCCCATTTTCTCAACTTTTAGATACACACTTCCTAAGTGACTAATATGTTTATGCACAGAAGTGAGTGGATAGGACCCAGAGTTTGACAAAATGAAAGTTAATCTTGATCAACATTTAGTTTAGGCATTTGTAGCCCCAAGTCAGAGTGATATCTTTTAGTAAAAAATACTTTTACGTCCCTGTTTTAAAAGAAGGCACAAATCCCACTTTTAATGAGTAACAGACTAAATACCTGAAAGTTTCTCTTGTTTCTGTTGTGGCCTCTGACTATTTCATGACTATGTCAGAGAGAGAGGTAAAATTGGGCCCAGAGTTCTAATTCAGCAATGAATGGTCTTGAAAATTGGACACTTTAAATTTGAGGATTATAGCACAAATATTGTCTGTTTAATATGTCATATTTTACTAGAGGTATAAGCCATCTTACATTAATAAAATATAAGGCTAATAGCTTATAAATGCATGTCAGGAAAATTATTATAGGATGTGACAGAGAAGGCAAAAACAGAGTAAGGTAAGCAGCCCAGAAGTTAGAATTATAAGAAATGAACACCAAGGGCAAGAGAACTTCAGAAGGGAAGTTTCCAGAAGTTGGCTAACAAGCCTACTCCTGCTCTGTGCCCTGGGAAGCCCAGGCCCTCAAACCATGTAGGAACAATGGCAGTTCTTAGCCCTAGACTTCCAGCTGTGACATTGCCTCTACAGATGATCTCCATTATAGCAGTTGTCGTGTACTCTCCACATTAATTGCTCACACTCTGTGTTGTCACCACAGGCACCTGGTCTGTCTTCTAAATCTGCATACCCAGCAACCTGCCCACGATCTCCACTTGCCTGGTGATCTTATGTCAATGAACTCAAGCCTGGGATCATAGTTAACCTTGTCCCTAAATCTATGCTTCCTTCATCGTGTCATTTCCATAAACAAAAACACCATATATCCACCTGCTTGGAAGAGACACAAGTGTCTCTTGTGTCAAGGATGTTGACACAACATCCTTGATATTTCCCTCTTTACCTTTTGCCACTACAATTCAACTAGTTAATATCTGCGTAACAATTCTAAAAGAATCACACTTTTGTGTTTCCTTGGTAGTCTGAAATATCAGAGAATATTAAGCCAGATGATATATTTGCCTTAGATGTTGTTATATTTAAATGACTCACCTAGTACCTGGAATACAGTAGGCCCACAGAAAATATTTGCTGAATGAGTGTATCAGTAGATGAATGGATGTCAGGTAGATGAAGTTACATAATATGCTGAGACAGAATTATGCCAGTTCAGGACTATTTCAGAGTGGACATATCACTTCTGATGGGCTCTTTCCTACTCACATTTAGAAATTTAATACAAACTTTCAAGGTGTGTTTTTAAAGTTAGTTTGTCTTGATTGTGACGAATGGGTCAGAAAAAGTCTCCATCCACAAGAGTCACTTACTATTCTATGACCATTTTTAAGCCTTCATTTCTGAACGTATGCAGACACTCATCACTTCAAAATTTCTTTGAAGGCTGAAAAAAAGATTATAATCACAGATAAAACCATAGTCGCTTGGAGGTGTAACTAAAGCCCATTTTCATCAGGCTTTCCAGAGAGTGACAAATACATGACTTTCAGAGCACGAATATGTTATGATTTTCCTGGGAGGTGGAAAAGTTCTTTTGGACCATTTCAGATGCATTTAAGTTGACAAGTATTTCATACCTTTCCTCAAATGAAGACAGTCAAAGACTAGGCTGTTCCATATGCTGAAGATTCTTGCATTACCACGAAAACACTACTGTTTTTCAGATCTATACTCTTCTCATAATTATGTAAGACACTTAGACTGTAACAAAAGAATCTTTTAGTCAAACTCTAAAATTTCACAGACTTCCATATTTATAAAATTTATTTTCCTCTGATTATTACACTTTCTAAAATAGGAACTGAGCCTTAAATAATCATCAATTGAAAATACATTCTAATTTCCATAGATATGCGATTGATTCAGGCTGCAGCCAAAGCTATTCATAGAAAACTAAGCAAGTAATCTTTCTTCTAATGAAAAGCAAGGAAGAAGGAATACACATATCAACCTCAGAAACAAAATCATAATTTGAATTACCTTTAACAAAAATAATTCAAAATAGATCTTGAAATGCAAGTACCTTTAAGGCATAAGTATTCAAAAACCTGTATTTTTTCATTTTCATCAATCTCTTTGCTCTTTTTTCCTCCCTTCATTTGCATATCTATTCAGTACATTTCTCTGCAAGGAGGCTCCACGTAAGGCATTATGTGAGGCATTGATGTGACAGCTGCAAACACAACAGTCGTAGGCCTTGGCTGTCCTCATGCACCTCATAAAAATGCTATCACTGAAGAGACTTAATGATGGTGTTGCAGACGTAGAGGGAAAAACATTTTGGGCAGAAGAAACATTACATGTGGAAGAACTGATGTGATGTACCAGTATTATGAGCAAAAGCCAACCTATCTTGAGGCTAAAGATGAAGCAGCCCAGGTCTTTTCAAGCAGGGCTGTGCAAGCTGGGCAAATTACCTGATGTGAGATGCTTCTAGAACCATGCTGGGGACACGCAGGAAGTCACAGGTATGGGTTTGGGTTTTGCTGGCTTTTATGTTGCTTGGGAAGTATATTCTTAGGAAAGATTTAGGAGTGGAATCATGTGGCTGAGGGCAGACTAATACAGCTTGAAAAGCCAAGAAAAGGTATGGTTTAAGGCTGGGAGAGACAAAGAGAGAGTGCTGTGCACAGGAAGGTTTTGGCAGGAGAACATTGGGCAGTTAAAACAGGATATTTACAGCTTACTGTTGGTTTATTTGGACATATGACAGATTTTATCTCTCAGAAAAACTTGCAAGAAAACATATATAAATAATTATACTCCACTTAGAATTGTACGTTGTCAATCAATTTTAATGTGACACTGAGTTCAAGCTAGGAACTGAAGACAAAGTTACATAAGGGATCATCTTCAAATTCAAATTTGAAATATTAAGCAATTTTTGTCCTCAGAGCAAATTAACCATGATCTCATTTGAAGGTTAATGCATTTACTTACATTTTTTAAAGTGAGTTGTAGACAAGCAAACAGAGATGGAACCAATTGCTAAAAGAAATTTTTAGTACTTCAAGAAACTAGAAACAGTCTCACAGATGTGAGACTGCTGGAGGACAGGAGTGGACAAAGGGCTGTCAACACATGGTGGAGTAAATGGTAGGGCTGTGTACAGTTCCCATGTGAAGTGGGAGTCCTACTCTTGATGGGAGATGAAAGAAGAAATGGGCATGAGAAAGATGAGAAAAAAGACCAGCAATTTTTTTTTCCAGCAATTTATTTTGACATGTTATGGCTAAAACAGCTGGAAGTTATTCAAGTGAATCTCTTAGGTGGGCACCTGAAACAAAAAGTTTAGCCTGGACTCTTGCCGTATACACCATAATTAAAGCAGGCCTAGAAATTGTCTAGAAAGAGTGTAGACAGATGTGTAGAAAATGAGATCTGGAGCCTAAAAGCAGGAACAGGAAAAGAATGACTAGAGAGAAAGGAGAGGCCAACAAAGGACCTACGTGGATAAAAGGCCAAGAGAGAGTGTTTCAAGAAGCAAATGCATTGCAACAGTGTCATTAAAGATAATTGTCTACATGATTCAAATGCATATCTCTCCCTTATCCTCCAGATGGGGTGAGACTGGAGAAAGTGAGACATGATCAAAAATTATTTCAACATGACAGCAATAAACACTATGGTAGAAGTATATCCAGGCCATAGAAGAGAAGATGACACAACTTGCAAAGGCATTTTGGCTAAAATAATAGTAATAATAGTGATGATGATGATGATGATGATGATGATGATGATGATGATGATGACGGCGATGATGACGACAATGGTGAGGATGAGATGTGGAGGGAGCATGCATAAAGGACATTCATATGCAATGGTCATCTGATAGACACAATAAATCCTAACAGACTCGAATTTTTAATGGGAGGCTTTGAGAGTTGAGCACTGAACATTTAAGAGCACTTCACAAGGGCAAAGGCACGTCATATGTAGTAAATTGGTCTCCTTCAGCATTTCTGGCTGTATTTTCGTTGACCTTGCTAAAGTTGACCTCACTCCCAGAGCATTACATCTATTTCCTCCTGGGCCTGCTTCTACACCTTTTAAAACAGACATTCACTTATTAGAATTAAATGAAAAGTGACCATCAGGTAGTGTGTCTCGCTGAGAGCTGGCCTGTCTTGTCCAAAGAAACACGACATGTGCCCGGCGCTGGCGCTGGCAGAGGGCGTCAGCAGGGGGTTAGCACCGTGATTGCAGAAGCAGTTGAGGAAGCACACTCAGCTGGTCTTGCCTCTAACTCATGCCTTCTTAAATAGATTTATCAAAATATATTTGTTGCGATTTGTAGTTTATTATACATAGAAACATCATAGAATCAGTACATTTTTCATCTTTTTATAGAAAACAGGCTGGTAAAAGCATTTTAGCTATTTTGATGAAAGACATTCATCTTTGAGAATCCCCTGTAACATTATAGCTTTGTCCTGCTAAGCAGTAAAATCCCCCAGTGTGTAGCTTGCACTTATTAAACAGAAACCAAGCGATGCACCAGTATTAATGCACTAAACGTCCTATTTGAGAGAAAGACGAACACTTTTCTGGCATATAGCCTAACTGCCTTAATCAATCTTACAGAAACAAACACCTCTTTTTCTGTTTTCAATACAGAAGAAAACGTTCTCATGCATGTTACAGACAGAAAAACAGAAAGTTTATTCTTAATATTCTCTATAAATAGACTAACTTAATTGTAAATTATGTCTCCATACAATAATAGAACTATTGTGTTACAAAAGGAATGACAGAATTAAAATATATCTTAAAAATCTTTCAGAAGTGATACCAAGAATGACCACATACTTTAAAAGAGATTAGCTATATTGAGGTTTATATGCAGCCATTGCCAATGGCCTTAATGATGAATAGCAAATTACATGTGCAGTTAATGGCAGATGCGACCCTTGTCCCCTTTCCCACAGGCTGCCTGCCTTTAGATACTCTCTGCACACGTTGCACTGTCACCAACCGGCACGGGAAGCGCTGCCAATGGGAGAGGATTAACTGCTCCAGCCAGGAGGTCCAGCTGGCTAATGGGATTCGCTTTGGTTTGTTGTCAGATTCATCCTAGCATATTTAATTTTTCTTCCCTTGAAAATACAGTTCTTCATCCAGATTCTGTGCATGCAAAGCCAATGAGCATGGTGCGGTAGAAGTGGGGTACTTCAGATTCCCTGTCTCCCCCTAGCAATGCAGACAGGCACAAAGAAGACACAATCACACCTTTGCCTTGTGAATGTATTGATGAGGACTTTGGACCCCGGATAGTTCTCTTGACCCTCAAGCAGTTCTCAAAGAGCCATATAAAGGAACAGTGGGGCCGACGTCCTTCTACGCCACTCCCCCCCTCACCATGTGGGGATTAGGCTGCTCTGTGTGCAGTACCATCGGCCTGAGTCCCTTCGGCGTATGACCTTGGGCTGATGATCTCACCCTTAGCTACTGATCTGTAGTAATTCCACTGGGAGGCTATCAGGGCATGTCATCGAGCTATTTGCTGGTAACCAAAGTTAAAAATTGAACAATACTGTTCTGTGTCTAATTTCAAAGATGGCTCTCTCTCAAATTTAATTTACCATGCCATTTGATTTCAGTTATTTTTAATGATACCAAAGGTGGACTCAAAGTGGAGAAAACCACTAAAAGGAAGAAAATAACAAAGGGTTGTCTGGGCTGAAATCATAAAAGCTGAATAGAAAAATGAGATTAAAGCTACTAAAGAGACAAACACTAGATATTTTAAACCCCTTAAGTATATCAACAAAAATGATTTAAAATTGCATCCCTTCATGTTAGATAAGGGCCTCTGCCTATTTCCAACAGTTAAATTGCATTTATAAGTGAATTTACCAATCCTGACTTGTCGTTTTAACCTTATTTTTTACTAATATCAATGAGATACAAACTTGGAAGAGCCCACTGCAAGCCCTCTAGAATGTCCTGAGACTTTTATCTATGGTCTGCTGAACAGGAGGCATTAGTGAGAAGATTCAGCCCCTGTACCTTATTGACTGTATGCCCTTGAGTGATTTAACTTTCAAAGCTTCAGTTCCACAAAATATGAAGTGTAAAGTATGGATTTCAGCAAGACACGAATGCAAAGTGTTTCTATACTGATCTCCTTTTCTAAAAAGTATTGGCCGGGGAGATGGCTTAGTAGAATAAGCATTTCCCTGGCAAGTGCAAGGGCCAGAGTTCAATCCCCGGTTCCACCAAAAAAATAAAAAATAAAAAAATAAAAAGTATTAAGAGTTTTCCTTGTAGAGAGCTTTACTTCCTCAGTAAGGTTACTTCCCAAGTACTTACTTTTTCATGCTGTTATTGTGAATGGCATTCCTTTTTTCTAATTTCTTTCTCTGGGTTTATTAGACATTAATCATCTACTAAGCAATACCATAAACACACCGTTCCTGGATAGGTAGAATGACTAACTCAAAATGACCATACTTCCAAAAGCCATAAACAGACTTAATGTCATTGCTATCGAAATACCAACTGCATTCGTGTGGAACCAGGAGAAACCCAAAAGAGCAAAGTCAACCCTGAGTAGAAAGTGCAGACGCGGAGGCATTGCAATCCCGGACTCCTAGTTATATTAGAAAGTTACAGTAATCAAACATCATGGTACTGGTACAAAAACAGATATGTGGACCGCAAGAATAGAAGGGGGTACACTGCAACCACCACAGACACATTTGGTTACCTGGTCTTTAACAAAAGGTCAAAAACATGTCACTGGAAAGATAGCTGCCTCAAAAAATAGTGAAAAAAAGACCACCCTGAAGTTAGACACATATCTCTTACAATGTACTAAACTCAAAATGGTTAAAAGATCTGACTATTAAAACAGAAGCACAGCCCACAGGAAGATAAAGTAGGTGTAGGGGGGTTTCTAAACAGAATCCTGATTTCCCAAGAAATAACATCAAGAACTGATGAATGAGATTATATTAAATTTTAAAGATTTTTCACAACAAAGGAAACAATCGACAGAATAAAAAACAGCATATAGGATGGGAAATTTTTTTTGCCAGCTACAACTCAGACAGAGGAGTAGTATCCAGTATACACAAAAAATTCAGGGGGCCTGCTGGTTAGCTCAGTTGTTTAAGTGCCTGCTTAAAGAAATCAGTCAGTCTCAGGATGCTGTGGTTTGATCCCCAGATCCTCAAGGCAAACCAGACCTGTCCTGTCCTTAAGGCAGCCTGAGCCCACAAACACACACACACACACACACACACACACACACACACACACA
>NDGM011185937.1:0-14367 GCA_002564305.1 Octomys mimax
TGCTATAAATTTTAATAATGAAGATGAAAGTAGCAAGAGATTTTAAGGACAACCAAGGAGGCGACGGTCACCAGAAGAGATGGTACCTGCAGCACACACATCCACCTCTTTGATATGATTAGACAGAGCTGCGTGTGATGACAGACTTGTGATCCTGGCACTCTGGGAGGCCGGGGCAGGAGGAATGCAAGTTCGAGCCCAGCCCAGGCAATTTCACAAGACCTTATCTCAGAATAAAAAATAAAAAGGGCTGGGGACATAGCTCAATGCAAAAGCCCTGGGTTCAATCACTGGACCACAAGACTAACCAAATAAATAAACCAAGCATGGCTAGTTGCAAGCTCATGAGCCAAGTTTAGGAGCAGCAAGTTTCTCAGAGGGCTAGAAGCCGGCCTTGTCACTGCCACCAGGTTACTGTGTGGCCTCAGAGAGCGGCATGGTTTCTATCTAGATTGCTTCTCAAGCTCATGCACTCAGGTAGGGAGACAGTGATTGGGGCAGGGCCTGGCGGGCAGAGGTGGTCCTGGGGCGGGGCCTGGTGGGCAGAGGCGGTCCTGGGGCAGGGCCTGGTGGGCAGTGACAGTCCTAGGTCGGGGCCCAGAAGGCCTGGCCTCCTCCCTTCACTTTCTGCTTCTTGACCCCTGGGAGATGAGCACTTCCCATCCCGGCCCTCCCACCATGCTGCCCCACCTACAAGGACTCAGGCTGCTAAAACATGGGCTAAACCTGTCCTCCTTTAATTTGGGCATCAGGTGTTGTGTCCCAATGACAGAAAAAGTGAATGAGACACCTACCATTTGCTTTTTGCTCTGAACTCTTATACCGTGGGGAGAAAGAAGAGCACTAACATCTACAGAGTGCGCAGGGCCCAGCAGTGTCTCTGCCCCCTCAGAAAGCAGGGAGACCTCACAGCCGGGGTGGACCCTAATGTCCACAAGGGAGGCAGTCACTGGGTGCTGGGAATGGGAGGCGTGAGGATAAAGCACGGTCAAGGTCGGCTTCATGACGTGAGAGACGTGGGCCTGGGAGCAGGATGTTGGTGCAGATGAGCCAGCGAAGATGGAGTGGGAGGGGCAGCCAGGGAACAAATGGGCAAGACTGAGGGCAGTGAGGACCTGACCTGGGGGCTCACAGAGCACAGTGAGGACCTGGGCTTAGCCTGCATGGAATGAGAAGCCACAGGGTGACTTGCTGTCTTTAATCTGGATGCAGTTCTGACAGTTGCTAGCATGCCCAATTATTTCGTTATCCTTAGAGAGAAAGGGCATTGGCATTTCCACGAAGATGTACCTCAGCTGGAGGCATGGGAAGGGATTTTCAAGCATGAGTATTAAACATGACTGGCGTGTGGAGTGTTTTCACAGAACCACTGTGGCTGGGAATTGAGAATTGAGGGAGATCCGTATCTGTTGCCCCAGTAACCCAGGCAGGAGGTGGGGTGGCTCTGGCCAGGCTTTGGGGATGGAGGTGAAGTGGTTTCCCCTTCTGGCTCAGGCAGGTGCTGGAGCTGGTGGGATTTCCTGCCAATGAGATGTCAGGCATGAAAGAAGGTAGAGCCAAGGACAATCCCAGAGGGTTTTCTCGCTTGGGGAAAGCTGGCAAAGGCTGTGGACTGTGCCGGTGGCTAGGAGGACGACAGTTGTGTCTGGGACATGCTAGTCCCTAACCTAGGTCCCTAACCCATCTAGTGGCCACCTTGCCTAGAGAGTTAAGCCCAGCGACCAAGTACGAGGGGGAGGGGGAAAGTGGGGCACTGTGTTCAGAGCCAGGCAAGGGGGCTTGGACAGGATTCTTCTTCACAGAGCCCTTGGAGGAGACCCCAGCCCCCACTAGAGTCTGCTTGCTTCCTGGGGTGGGGACCCTGAGGAGAGGAGCAGCTACCAGGCCTGGGCTCCCCACTCACAGAAACTGAGATAATAAATGTTATGTTGGTTTAGGCTGCCAGCGTGGGGAATATTTGTTATGCAGCATTCACGTGCAGTGGGATATCAGCTCCCTGTGGCTGCTACAACAAGCGAACATAAACCTGGTAGACTAGAGGCATCCAGGTCAATCGCCTCACCCATCTGGAGCTCTGAAGTTGGAAAGCAACTTACAGGGCTCACCCCAGGGTGTGGGCAGCCTGCATGCCTCCTGCGGGTCTCGGCAGATGCCCACTCCTTGCCTTCCCCAGCTCCTGGAGGCCCCTACACTGCCACACACAGCACCGCCTCCTCCCCATGCTGCACCCATCGGACCCCAGCACCTCTTCCACTTATAGGGGCCCTCATGACTGCAGGGTTCTGGCCAGCTAAGCTGGGGGACCTCAAGCTCCCAAGCTCCCAAGCACCATCGCATCTACAAGTTCTGGCCTTGAATCTGACCTGGTCACGGTGTCAGGGAGGAGGGTGTGGGCTGTTGGGGTCCGGGACAGAGAGAGACCCACACACCCACCTGGGGTGGGTCACTTCTAACAGACAGCCCGCCTGCACTGGCACTGCCTCCACATGTTCACAATTTATAACAACTTCCTGGAAAAGCAGGTTCTAAAGTCTCCAAGGCCTTTGAAACTGCAACATGGAAGAGACAGATGACGACCGGCGCTGCCTCTCGGGCCCGCGGAGAGCGCTGCTTTTCTTTTCATGACTAACACACACTCGTCTGAGCTGCAGAAAGTTCGTTTTTCCATGAACAAGGCAAAACAGCAAGTAGGGAGACCCTGGATCTGTAAATATATTCTGACAACTCAAGGCAATTAAGCAATGAATCGGTAGATTAGTTATGACATAGGCATCTCCAGAAAGCAGCCTTGGGTTAGACTTATTTAATCAGTTGATGAGGTCATGAATTCTCCTACTTGCTTCCTGAATGCAAAACTCCCTTTAAGAAACTTCCCCAGAGCCAAGAGAGATTCACGACATCACACCCATTAGTAAGTAAATACACAAAGCATAAAAAGGAACTATGCATAAGCTGCCATTTAAATGATTTAACCAGCGAGTTTCAGATGAACTGCAGATGCTATGGCTTGCACTGAGATGTCCCCAAAGGCCTCATGAGTGTGGCTTCTCAGAGGCCGCTGGATCTGAGAGACGCTGGGGTTGATTCATGGTGCAACACAAGGTCAAGGGCACTAGGACTAAGGATGCGGCGCTGCCAGCCTGAGTGGCGCAGCCAAGTCAGAAGGGACAGAGGAGCTGCGGCCCGCCCGTGCTGCTCTGCTGCCTTCTGCCCACCAGGAGCTGTTCTCCTCTACGCTGCCCACTGCCACGCCATGCCGCCTTGGAGCCAGCTGATTATAGACTAAAATGTCTATGAGCCTTTCCCCCTTTAATTTTGAGTGTTGGGTATTTTGTCTCAGCAATGAGAAGACAGTGGGCATTTTATCAGAAATAAAATTCTACACCTGTCTTAAGGTTGATGTCACTAAGTATTTAAATGGTTTGGTGCATTACCGTATAGCTTCCTGCTGGGCATTTTGATCTCTGGGTTTTATACAGAAGCTGGGGTTCGAGACGTCTAGCAAGTCATGCAATGCAGCAGAGCTGCAGGGGTCGCTATCCGGCGGAGTCACCAGCCTGCTGTGTGTCTGAGCTCAGATCCACATCCTGAGCCTCCAAAGCTGGGGGAGAGCCCCTCGTAAGCTCCCTGTGGAGGCCTGAACACCCAGCTGGGATGGGTGAATTTCTTCCTTCTACCCTGTCTTTGTTTCTTTTTTTGAGACAGGGTCTCATTCTATAGTGCAGGCTGGCCTTGAACTGGCTTATGTGACCCAGTCTGGGCTCAAACTCACAACGATACTTCTGCCTTTGCTTCCAGTGTGCTGGGATTACAGGAGCGCATGTGAGGATTTGAAAGCCCAGGCCCCCACTTCCTGGACTGGAAACTGATTGCTTAGGAGTGCTGGGTTTGGCATGAATGCATCTTCGTTGAGATCCCTGGCAGAGCAGGGTCTGGGGGGGGCCTTGTGATCACCCCCCACACTGCACTGTCACTGCTGGAAAGGAAGCAGCATCATCCTGGGCACTTGCTACACCCCGCCCCCGGGCCCTGAAAGAAGGGCTGCCCGCAGGAAACCTAGAGCCACTGTCCTCAAAGAGCTCCCAGCCAGGCAGGAGGTGGGTAAGTTACCGTGGCAGAGCTTGGCCCAGTAGGCTCCCGGGGTGTGTCTGTCCTTTGCACAGTGCATCCTTCCACTTCCTGCGCACTTTGTTCAGGTCTAGTAGACCAAGGAAGCTCCATTCCAGGCCTCCACTGCCACAGCTTTATTTTTTATAGCCAACTTAAAACCCATGGAAAGAGAACGTGAGGTGTAGCTCAGGGGCAGAACACTTGCCCAGTATGCACAGGGCCCTGGGTTCCAGCCCTGACACTACAAAGACAAAACAAAACAGGAGTTGTTCTTACAACAGGCACCTAGGAGTGGGCGGGCCAGGACAGGTGCAGAGGCTCCAGCCCCGCTGCCCCGGGACTCAGGTCCTCCTGTGTGCCTCTGCAGACCAAGACTATGACTGAGTCAGGCAAGCAGGTGCTCATGTTCTAGGCAGAAAGAGGGGCACACAGGAGGGCAGTGCTGCAGGCCAGATGTGGCTGTGCCTTCAGGAACAAGGAGCCCTCGGCAGTGAGCACACTGTGGCTCCCAGGTTGGAGCTGTGTCACTTGGCTCCTGCTAACGGCAAAGGACACTGGGTGTCTAGATGTTAGTTTCAGTCTCTAAGGAGCGAGGAAAGGAAGGATATTCACCTGTCTGACTCATTTGGAAATTGCTACTTTTCTTGCAGGTTGGATACTGGGAATTGAACTCAGGACCCTGAGCTTGCCAGGCAGGTGCTACATCTTTGGCCCTGCAAATTGCTTCTTTTACTTTACAGATTTTAATGTTTTATTTTGGTATGAGTTTCTTATTGCTGCTGTAATGCAGTGCCACAAAGCCTGTGGCTTGAGACGATGTGAGTTTATTTCCTCACACTTCTAGAAGTTGCTCAGAAATGACTCTTCCTGGGCTCATGTCAGGGCACTGCAGGGCTGGCTCCTCCTGGAGACTCTGGGGAGAATCTGTCCTTTGTCCCTTCTAGCTTCTAGAAGCCACCAGCATCCCCAGACTCCTGGCCAGAGGTTGACCTCTGACCCTGTGGGCCCTTGGGAGGACACTAGGCCACCTGGACAGCCCAGCAGGACTGTGGGTGGGTGATCATGCAGTGCTGCCGCCTGAGGGCCTCTCCAGAGCTGAAGGGCCTCTCTGAGACCCGGTAAATGGCCTTGCCAGCTGACAGCTTTAGTATGTAACTTCACATACAGTGCGGTGTTCCCAGAACGTCAGTGTGAGCCCAGCGACCCAGACACAGCGTTCCTGAGATACTCAGATGGCTGCCGGAGTGGAGGCCCACACCCACAGAGTCTCGCTAGCATCCCAATGCCACTGGGCTGCGCGAGTTCTCTCCTGGGCACTCACTTCCTGCCCTCCTGACAGTGCACTCCGATCTGAATAAACCCTCATCTTTTTCTTTTTTCTTTTCATCTCAGTAAGCTCTTTGCCACCCACATCCCCAGCCTCTGCAATGCCATGCAGCACAGCAGATATCTTCGCGAGGGGATTCTCAGAGGCACGGGGGACGCCACACACAAGAAAGCTGTCGTTCGCCTGCTCGATGCCAAGGCGAAGCCTGGCCCTCCAGAGGCGCCCACCTGCCTGTCGTGCTCCAGCAGCTCCTGCAGGAGGCCCCACTGTTGTCTCCGGAAGCGGTCCGAGTGCCCCAGCCGCCGCGCTGCACCCTCCTGCACCTCCTGCTGCAGGGCGCTGCACTCCGTCCTGGGGAGACCACTGAGCCCCGGCAGTGTGTGCAGGAACAGGGTGTCCGCAAGGCGCTGGAAGGTGTCCATGGTGCTGCGGTACAGCTCCTGTGGCGAGACCCCACCAGGTCTCAGCATGCCACCCTGTGCTGGCTGGGCCCCCCTCCACCTCCACTCTGCACTCCCAGGACGTAGGACATCCAGGGAGGCATAGCCACACACACACAAACACCCATGCACATAGACATAACCACACACATCTTGGGACACACCTGCTGTCTTCTGGAGCCCTCGTCCCACCAGACAAGCTCCAGGAGCTGGTCGCCCAGCCCTCCATCTCTGCTGCCTCCTCTCAGCCCCCAGGAGGCTTCCCATATCACCATCTGGGTGGCTTCCAAGCCCTGCACCCCTCTTGTCCCTATCTGTCCCTCCATACTCCATACACCAGTGAGTTATTTGTGGAGGCCTCAGCTTTTCCCAGGACCACCTCAGCACCACCCCTGGGAAGACCCTACTCCCATCAGAGCTGAGAGTCCTCCTGGGCTCCCAGGCCCTGACCGCGTTGTCCTGCTCCAGGTCTCAGGAGTGCAGCCTTCTGAGTCTTTGCCCCAGCTCCTGGCTTGTCTCCTTCTCCAGGTGCATTTCTTTAAATTATGAAAAATGTCCCACACCATAGATAATATGTTGGACACCATGAGGTCACACTCTGAGCTTTTAAAGTTTTTTTTTTTTTTACATTGAAAACACCAAGCTTGGGCTGGAGAGATGGCTCAGTAGAATAAATGCTTCCCTGGCAAGTGGAAGGGTGTGAGTTCAATCCCCGGTTCCACCAAAACAAAATAAAACAAAACAACAACAAAAAAACACCCAAGCTCACAGCTCAGAGGCCGCAGATCTGGGGCTGGGGAGACGGCTCAGTGGAATAAGTGCTTGCCTGGCAAGCACAAGGGCCTGAGTTCAATCCCCAGTTCCACAAAAAAACAAACAAAGAGGCTGCAGACCTGGGGGCAGCGGGCACCTGCTGAGGGCGGTTTCTTCCTCCTGCCTGCAGTGGCCTCCTCCTGTCCCTCCCAGCAGGCAGCTATGCTTGGCCTTGCTCTCCGTCTGGACGCCCCCACCTTCCTATCTGGGCCAATACTAAGGATATGGCACAGGAGTCAATGTGGGCTGGATTGTTCCAAGTGCCAGCTACCACCACAGGGCCTCCCGGGCATTCAATCCTCACGATACTGCTGGGAAGGACTGTCACTGTCCCCAGTGCACAGCTGGGAACACTGATAGCTAAAGACTGAGAATGGCTTCACTGTCATGCAGCCAGGCAGGGGGAGACCCAGGGTGCCAGGCCAGATGTTTGGACCTCCCTCAAGGCGCCATCCCCTTGTCACACCCTCCCCACCAGGTGACCACGGTTCTGCATGTTGCCTCTGCCCTCTGGCCCGTGCCACTTGGTGACCTTCTGTGCTCTCTGCTGATGACGTCGTGGACCGACTGCCCACTTGCTGCATGAGTGGGGGGGACCCAGCTTGGGCCTGTGTGGTCATCCAGCCTGTGAGTATGGGTGGGCCTGACCTGCTGGGGTGCTCACCCCAGAGCATGTAACACTGCATAGCGTAGCCTGGGACTCTGCCGTCCTGGCGGGGGCCACCCACCTGGCAGAGTGCAGCGGCAGCCTCAGTGGCTCTGATGTCCTCCTCTTCCTCGAGGTCACTCTGCTTCAGCCGCTGCCGCTCCAGCACCTCATGGAAAGCCTGTGGGTCATACAGGAAGTGAATCTGGTACAAAAATGTGAGCTTTGCTTTCTCTCGGGATTCTCCCCAGCCTGCCCTGGCTGTTGAGGAGGCAGGGCTGTCCACCTTGATTTAGACTCAGGGAAATGGCAGGGGACCATCACATGGCTTTTGCGGCCTGCAAACTGTGGACCTGACCAGGAGCAGCCAACCTGCTTCCTGGGAGAAGCACACGCCACACTTCCCTTATGCGCAGTGAGAGGGCACTGCCAGGTCGCCTATCACCCTGGTCCTGGTCCCCAGTCAGCAGACATCACTCTCAGACCACTCTGTGGGGATCCCACCCCGGGGCAGAGAGGACCTAGGGGGAGCCCAGCAGGATGACAGTCACAGTTCAGGGTGGGCAGGGAAAGGCAGGGACATGGGACAGAAGGCCCAGTACAGCCAGGCAACAATGGACAAGGGGAGAGGAGGGTGCACCCTGCACAGGAAGGGCCTACCAAGATGTCACGGGGACACTGGGCTGTGTCTCTGAAGGTACAGGGAGCCTGCGGGGGAACCAAGCTCAAGGAACAGTGCTGACCAATACCAAGAAGTCTTCAGCCTGAGGGTGGTGTGCAGTGGAAGTGATGCGGGGTAGGCAAAGAAAGGCGCTGGAGTTTGGTGCCCTTCATTCACTCCTCCACGCATTTGCCCATCCATCTACCCACTCATCCACGCATCCACACACCCATCCATCCGCGCAACAACCCATCTATCCACATCCATCCACGCATCATCCATCCATTCACGTATCATCCATCCATCCATGCATCTACTCATCCACCCATCCACTCATTCACCCACCTACTCATCCATCCATCCATCCATCCATCCATCCACCCACCCATTCCTTTGTTCCACCCTTGCATTCATTCACCCTTTCCCGCTTCATTCTGGTTTCCTGGACACCAGCTGTGCTGGGTCCTGACACACAGGGATATTGGTCACCTTCTCCACTTTGGGGCTCAGGCTCAGCTGAAGGATGCCCAGGGCCCAGTAGAACAAATAGCCGCCTAGTGCATCTTCCTCAACCTGCAGCAGGGGCTGCTCCTCTGGGGTGCACCCTCCCGGCACCTGCACTCCAAGGCAGCTCGGTCTCCCAGGGCTCTGGGTGGCCATGGGCAGCTGGGGTGGGGCTCAGCCTCTGCTGAGCTCCGGGGGCCTCCTGCGGCCTCTCCCTGGGGTGCTGTCCTCCACAACTCCACTCCGTGTCACTCCCACACTATCCAGCCAGAACTGAGCACAGCTGGGAGGAGCTGTCCCAGAGGGTCACGAGGGCCCAGAGCAGCTGTGCGAGGTTGGAGCTGCCCCTCCCTTGGCCTCAGCATCCTAACACCGCTGTGACACAGATGACACCAGTCCCATGTCACACATGAGGGAAACAAGAGCCAGGGCTGGGTGTGGGGAAACATGTGTTGTGATTAAAAGCACAGTGGGAGTTTAAATTGGAGGAGCACCCGGCAAGCAAGGCACTTGCCACGTGGCCCCCCAGGTCCTCCGTGCGCTTGGAACATGCATCCTACAGCTCCTGCCACTTGCTGAAGCAGCCATGGAAAGCCTCTTTTGTGTCCTAGTTAACTGTTGGGGCTGCCTCGCTGTCTTGAATCAATTTGAGGCATTCACCTTTCACGCTCATTTTGATTTTAGGGAAGAGCTGGCAGTCACATGTGCCCAGGGATGAGGACACAGCGTTGTGTTTGTGATGCTGCCTTCCTAGTAGGTGGTGTTAGCAGCACTCACTGCCTTTGATTACACTCCATTCAGACACTCACGAAACAGGACTCCAGGGCTGCTTCAGAAAGTAGTAAAAAGTGACAAGTGCATCCCAAGCAAGGGGGACGCATTGAGAAGGCTTATAGCAATGCGTCTTATTGTAATGAGTTTTTAAGACTCGCACATTTCCTGTGTACTCACACCATTAGCAACGTGTCTGGGCTGTGCTGGTCCCTCCCTGTGTGAGACAGCTGGAGGGGCAGCTCCTCCCAGTCCCCAGGAAAATTCAGGCTGAAAACAGAGCTCCTCTCCCTCTCTGAGAGTTGGCACACTGGGGCGGCACAGCTTGTGCTGGCACTGGCTGCCCCCTCTATCCTCTCGCCTCCTGCGGGGCTGCTGTCCCCTTCCCCGACAAGATCCCCAACATCTTCTAGCTTGGCCACTCGCGGTCTTGCTGCTCAGCTCCCTGTACTGGACTGAGGACTGCTTCCTTCCCAGGGCTGAGAAGCTGGCCTTAGACAAGGGGACAGGCTGGTCCCCTCTGGTCCAGATAACATCCCCGGGTGCCACTGCTCAGGCTGCTGTCCTTCGGTCTGGCAGTAATGGCAGACACACTGCATGGACCTGAGAAACCTAGAAGCTTCACTAAGCAACTCAGCAGGTCTATATCCTTGGCGTACAGGACATGACTAGGGTGGCTGTGTACGCCGCAGGACGTTGGAATGGTTGATTCACTGCATCAACTTGAGAAGTACAGAGGTTCAGCAGGGGCCCCGGGCCCTCACTTTGTAGACATCCTTATCCTGTGCAAGATGAGGGCTCAGAGATGGTGCGAGTGCTACGCCCACCCCAGGGCAGGTAGCCTGCTTAACAATACAAGGGAGGCAATGTGGAGGGACCCTCAGCGCCCACCTGGGTCAGCCTGCACACGCTGGAGGGCATGGTTACCTTAAGGAACTCCTCCGGGTCTGAGGTCAGTGGAGAATCAGCCAGGAAGCTCCTTCGTTCCTCCTCATGGGCCAGCGAAAGCTTGGCTGTCCCTTCCGCCTGGCGAGCCAGAGATGCCTGCACCAGGTCCTTGCTGTGCTGCACAAACTCTAGGAGTAGGAAGGCCACAAGGCAGGGGTGATTTCCCAGCAGGCCTGGCAGCAGGGCCACTGCCATGCCCCACCAGGGGGGAGGAAGTGGGGTGGGGCAGGGCCAGCCTGAACCCCGCAGTTGACAGATCTGGGATTCTTCCCCTGGGTTGCACTAATAGCAGTCTCCATGAAGGCCCTAGTGTCCCCTGAGTCTTGAGTCCTGCCTCACCCACCTCCAAGGCTGGCTCTGGGATGAGTGGGGTTTGGGCACCTGCAGCTCAGCCACACAGTGCAGCTTTCTCTCCACGTCCCCCAATCCCCTTGCTCCCAGCAACTGACAGGACCACACCTCTCGTGCTCACTTCCGGACACTGCTGTGTCTGTGCCTGGCTGGGACCCTCCACTCTGCTGTCCTCTGAGTTCCAGGTGGTGGCCCTCGCCCTAGCCCTGCTTTACACAAGGCTTAGAGAGGGTGGGCGGCTCAGTGGCATGGGCCATGTTGCCCATGTACTTTGTACCTGCTCCTCCTCCCTGGGGACTGTGCCGCTTGCTCACCCTGGCCAAAGTGCCCTGCCTCTTCCCAGAAGGCCTTGTGCTGCTGTGCCAGCAAGTCTTCCTTCTGTCGTGAAGACAGCGTCCCCTGTACAGTGAGCAGGTCCAGGCTGCGGGACATGGCTGCCAGGCGGCACTTGGTCTCCTCCTGGATCTGTGTCCTCAGGGACTCGATCAGCTTGGCCATGTGCACCCTGCCCAGCGTCCTCTCCACAGTGTCCTGCAGGGAGATGCGACCCATGTCAAGGTGCTGAGGTCCTGTAGGCATCCCCTGGGGTAGGAGCCTAGCATGCACACAGGTCCTCCCTCCCCTGATGGCCAGTCTATGTCGTCTGGCTCTGGGAAACAATGCAAGGACAGCAGTGAAAGCAACACAGTTCTTTGCTCTGGAGGCCCAGGGAGGCTGAGTCCTGGGGCTTCAGCGTCTCACAGGTAAGACGGGCATGAGGAGCAACACCGAAGTTCAGAGGCAAGCACTTCCTACTCTACCACCTCTACGCCCTGTGCCCCCAGCAACAGAGGGGCTTTGAGAGACGCCCAGGGGGCTCTGTCACTCCCAGGCCCCCACGTCCTCCACATCTAGCCTGAACTCCTGAGTGTACCTCGCAGGGCCTTTTAATCCCTCGTGCCGCCCCCTTCCTGCTCTGGCCCTTGCCCACGCTGGACTCTTAGCTGTGCGGAGTCTTTGCCCGTGCCAGCCCTCTGCCCAGGACACCCGGCCGCATCCTCCTCCTGCCCATGGTGTCAGGGTCTTTCCCCTACTTTCCGCTCCCAGAGCCCACCTCTGTGCTCCTGTGTTTGACTCTGAGAAGTTAGTGCAGGAGTGCTGGCCAGGGTCAGCCCAGAGCTGCGACTGTTAATCAGGATGAACTTCACTAGTTTAAAAGATGCCACCAGATTAGCATAGCGCGCTGAGTGTGAGATGATTGGCATGTGGGCCAGCAAATGGAGGGGGAAGGCACGCCCAGATGTGGCTGGCTCCAGCCAATGGGTTTGTAGCTGAATGGAATGAGAAGCAGGAGGAGGAAGTCAGGCTGCATTTGAAGAGCTCCATTCTGCTCGAGTCTGGGTGTCTTTTGCTGGGTGTTTTCTGTCGCCTGTGAACAACAGACTCCAGCTTCTTGGAGCCCTCTTTTCTGCCACCAAGCAGTTACTGGCTCTGTAGCACGCGGATAGCCAGAGTGGACTCTCTCACTCCTGAGACTTGCTAATAAGTCCCCTTGTATGAGTGAGCAGAGCTCGCGTTGCTCAACGCGCGGCCACTAGAGGGCGCAGGAGGACCGCGGAGCTCAGGAGTGGAAGGCGCTCCGGCGACAGAGCGCCTGGAGGGGTGGGTAGGACGCAGAGACCGGCTCAAAGCCACAGGGCTGGGGGACAGCGGTCTGTCTCTGGGCTTAGAGTCACTGGAGCAGGGCACAAAGAGTGACATAAGGGGTGTGGCGGGGGCACCATTGCTGGAGCATGGCAGGGTTCCTGAGGCACTGTCTCAGGGCTGCATGCCAGGGCCAGGGCTGCCACACTTGGTGGCCAACACCCAGAGGTGACACGCGAGACTCAGGTAAGGTAAACCACGTTAGGCATCCTCAGTATCACAAACTACAAACACACTCTGTGTAAGGTTCCCATGCCACTGTGTGTTTGGCAGTCCTGACACAAAGGATGGCAGGCAGGACTGCATTTCCAACCAGACCCCAGGTGAGGATGCTGCGTGCATCCGCAGGCCACGCCTCCTGCGGTGGTGTCCTGAGGCGGAGGTCCCCACGGGAGCGGCGGTGCTTGCAGGGCCTGGCTCCTCCGCAGGTCACAGGATTTGAGTCTCTGCTGAGGATGGGCATCACCAGGGGCAATAAGTGCCACATGGGAGGGCCGTTACACCAGCCTTTCACACACAGGACCCCTAACCAAGGACAAGGGTCTCAGAAGTCCCTTGGGCCCTGCTTGTGGCAAATCATAGCACCAGAATTTTATAAACAGGTTGCTAGTGCCCCAGGGAGGTTAGGGATGTGTTTGGCATCCTCCGAGCAGCAGAGCCTAGCTTCCAGGCTGGGTTCCTGCATTCCTCTACACTGGGGGCTGGTATCTCTCGCTGCTCACCAGAATCCCCAGGCCACGGCCTCCACCCCAGATCCTATGCGGATGAGGGCTGGCCCAGGCACAGGTGACACAGATGCCCTGTCTACACCAGATGCCACTTGGCACCATCAGAGAGCTCGAGAAAACCCAGGACCCAGGGTCCAAGTTGCACCCCAGCCAGATGCAGCCTGCGCTGTGCATGGGGACTCACCCAGGACCCGAATCAGAACCCCTCCAAGCTTCCCAGCTGCTGCCAAGGTGCAGCCAGACTTGGGACCCCAAGCGCCATGCTGCTGGAACACTCAGGGGTCAGCACCACCACTAGCGATAGTGAGTGGGAGGATAGATTAGTGGGTAGATGAATGGATGGGGAGTGGGTGGGGGTGGATTTACTGCCCATCCACCACAGGAAAGTGTATGCCTTCATGGCCTCCTAGAAGCTTCAGGTCTCCGCCTTCCCCTCCAGTAGCCCAACGGGCTCCTCCCTCCTACCCCGCCCCTCCAGCCTTACCAGAGCGTGCAGATCCTGAGACTGGCGCAAGAGCCCTTCAGCCACAATCATTCTCGCTGTCAGAGCCATCACGAGCTGCCGTGCCTTGGTGCTGGAACATTTAAATTGGTCCACAAGAGAGTTCTGGATGTTTTCCATGTGTTTCCAGAAAGCTTCCATCTGTGAAATGAGCATGGGAGGCAAGAGTCAGGGGAGAAAACTTATTTAAGGAAGAAAGCTGTATGGCTTGTGCTTGGGAATCGCAATTCCTTCCTGGTCACAAACAAGGCTCAGAAGGATCCTACAGCCTTGGTGTTCATTTTGACAAAGTCACAGTCTAGAGAGAGGCTGCACCCGGCCACCACAGGCAGCAGTTTGTTTAGAGATGGCTTTTTCAGCAAAGCGGTGCCTGGCTGCCCCTGAAGGAAATCTAGGAGCTCGCCCTGATCTGAGGGCTCTTAAGTAGACCTTGATTGTTACCTGGGGCCACACGGAGTATGACTGTGCTGAAAGGTTCGGGGGCCTTTAAAAGGGATTAAATCCTGCCTGGAAATGGAGGCATCATTGGGACCTGGCAGAGATGGCACTGAGTGAGAAAGCACCTGGCTTTTAAGTGGCCCGTGAGGCCCGCACTGTTGGGGGCTTAATTTGTGACACTGCAGCCCCTGGGCACCGGGAGAACAGCCGGCCAGGAAGGTTAACCACTGCTCCCAAGGCGTGGGTGTGCCAGGCTGTGCCCACTGGCTGTGTCTAGATGAAACGTGCCTGGGGATGGCCCGGCAGGGGGCTCAGTGGTTATGTCCCTTGGCATGGGTCACAGAACTGGGGACAGGAAGAGGCAGGATGGTAAAGCTAATTTATTTATTTTGGGGCTTTTTTTGGGTGGGGAGGGGGGATTTGAACTCAGAACCTTGTACTTGCC
>NDGM011185939.1:0-15817 GCA_002564305.1 Octomys mimax
TCTCTGTTCTACCATCCCAGTTTCTCTTTTTGAAGTTTCTTTCCAGTTTACAATATCTATTGTGCATTTTTTCATCCTCTTTACTCATTCAGCTTCACACATGAGGGAGAAAGTATGATGTTTACACATGTGCATCTGGTTTATTTCACTTGTCAGGATGGTCTCGAGTTGCATCCTCTTATATATGAAAGTCTCCCGTTTATCCTTCTTTATGGATGAGTAGTACTCCATTGTATGAAAAGATCCCATCCTTTTTTATCCATTGTTCAGTTGATGGGCATTTGGGTCAGTTCCAAGATTTAGCTATGACAAATTGGGCTGCTATAAACATGGGTGTATGTAGAGTATGGGTGTGCAGTATTTTTAATTCTTCTGAGAAGATGCCCATCAAGGAATAGCTGGGTAAAATGAAACCTGGAATCCCAGTTTTTGGTAGAATCTCCACAGTGATTTCAGCAACGTTTGCAGCAGTCTATACTCCCACTAAGAGTAGAGAAGGGTTCCTATTTCCCCACAGCCCTGCCAGCATTTGTTATCGGCTGACTTCTTCATGTGAGCCATTATTTCTGAGAGTGAGATGGGATCTCAGTGTTGTTTTAATTTGCATATCTTGAAAGACCAATGATGTTGATTTGCTATTTGTATTTCTTCCTCTCAGAAGGGTGTATTCATCTCAGATGCCCATGATTGGATTGGGTCTTTAAGTTGGGGGGTCTGATTTTTTTTTTTACTTCTTTCTATGTTTTGTTTGTTTGAGAAACAACAGGAAAATATTTTTTCTCACATCATGGGTTGTCTCTTCACTCTGTTGGTGTTTTTGGTTTCTGTGCAAAAGCTTTTTAATAAGATGGGATACCAGTTGTTGATTCTTTGTGATAGATACCAGGTTTTTATTGGTAAAGTCTTTGCCTACACCAGTGTCTTCAAGAGTTTTACCTATTCTGTCTTCTAGAAAATTTAATATTTCTATTTTAATAGCTAGATATTTGATCCATTTTGAATTCAGTTTAGTGCGTGGTGAAACATCAGAGCCAGTTTTTATGACACCATTTATTAAGAGACTATCTTTCTTCCAGTGAATATATTTGGCACCTTTGTCTAAGGTAAGGTAGCTGAATATGTCTGGAGTTGTTTCTGCATCTTGTAATTTGTTCTGTTGATCTTTAGGTAGTTTTTTTTTTCAGTACAATGATGTTTTTATCACAGTAGCACTGTTGTATAATTTCAAGTCAGGGATTATTATACCCCTTGCATGGCCTTTGTTGCCCACAATTTTCTTTGCTTTTCTAGGTCTTTTCTTGTTCCAAATAAATTTTAAGATTGTTTTCTCTAATTCTGTGAGATACAATATTGGAATTTTGATTAGAATTGAATGAAATCACTATGTCAATTTTGGAAGTATGGTGATTTTCATTGCATTGTTTCTTTCTGCCGAACAGCAAGGGATAACTTTGCACTTTCTCATACCTGCTTCAACTTCCATTTTCAGACTACTGTAGTTTTCAATGTAGCAATCTTTTGCATCCTTCATTAGATTCATTTTTAGTACTTTATTTTTTTGGATGATATCATGCAAGGTGTTGTTTCCCTAAATTTTCTCTCAGTGAGTTTGTTCATTGTGTAGAGGAAGGCTGTTGATTTTTTGTTTTTGAGTGTTGACTTTATATCCAGCTAAGGTACTGAATTTGTTTATTAAATCTAACAGTTTTTAGTGGAGTTTTGGGGGGTCTTCTATGTATAGAATCATGTCATCTACAAATAATGATAATTGAACTTCTTTCTTTCCATCGTTATTTTTTTTTTCTTTCTTTCTCTTGTCTAATTGCTCTGGCTAAAGTTTCCAGGACTATGTTAAATAAGAATGGAGATAGTGGACATCCTTATCTTGTTCCTGATTTTAGAGAGAGGTTTTCAGTTTTTGTCCATTTGATATGATGTCTGTTGGTTTATCTTAGATGGCTTTTATCAGATTGAGATAAAGACCATTTATTTTAATTTTCTGTAGGGTTTTATCATGAATGGGTGCTGGGCTTTGTCAAAAGGTTTTTTGTATCTATTGATAAAATTATATGTATTTGTTCCTGGCTGTATTAATATGATGTATTCCATTTATTAATTTATGGATCCTGAACTATCCCTGCCTATCTGAGATAAATCCCACTCAGTCATGGTGTATTATCTTCTTGATGATTTATAACATTCTGTTTGCCAGTATCTTATTGAGGATTTTTGCATCTATGTTTATAAGAGAGATTGGCCTGTAATTTTCTTTCTTAGTTGGGTCCTGCTCTGGTTTTAATATCAGGGTAATGCTTGCTTCCAGGAATGACTTTGGGAGGATTGCTTCCCTTTCAACTGTATTAGAGTTTGAGAAGCAGTGGTATTAGGTCTTCTCTAAATTTCTTGTAGCATTCAACATAAATACATCAGGGCCTGGTCTTTTCTTTGTTGCTAGGTTTTTAATTTGTTGTAGGTTTTATATTTTGGATTTCGATGATTAATATTGGTTTCTTTCTTGATTAACCTTCCTCCCTTGCCTGAGCTTTTGGCTTAGCCTGCTCTTCTTTTTCTAGAAGTTTGAGTTTCAACGTTAAGTGGTTTAGTTGTGCTTGCTCTGCTTTCCTGATATGAGCATTCACTGCCATAAATTTTCTTCATAGACTGATTTCATTGTAACCCATAAGTTCCAATATGTTTTATAGTCATTATCATTTAATTGTAGAAACTGTCTAATTTCTTTAATTTCATCTGTGGCTCATTAGTTGTTCAGGAGGGTGATATTTAATTTCCATGTGTTTATAAAGTTCTTGTGGTTTCACTTGCCATTGATTTCCAATTTATTACACTATGATCTGCTAATTTGAATGGGATAATTTCAATTTTTTTGCATTTACTTAGGCATGTTCTATGAGCCAGTATGCAGTCTATTTTGGAGAAAGTCCCATGTGCAGCCAAGAAGAATGTGTATTCTAATGTTGTGGGTTGGAACACTATAGTCATCTGCTAAGTCCATTTATTCACAAGTTTGATTTAGTTCTTGTATTTCTTTGATTGTTTTTGTCTAGTTGATCTGTCTATTTATACACTGGTGTATTTAGGTCCCCCATTACAATTGTGTTTTTGCTTATTTGCTCACTCATGTCCATTAATATTTGTTTTATATGGTTGGGTATTCTGGTATGTCATACATATATAGTTATGATTTTTTATATCTTTTTGTAGTTTTCCCTTAACAAGTATGTAGTTTTCTTCTTTGTTTCATTTGATCAGTCTTGGCTTGAAGTTCACTTTATCTGCATATAAAATAGATACCACTTAGTGGTTTTTTCTGGGTATTGTTTTCCATCCTTTGATATTCAGCCTATGAATTTATTTTTTAGTTAATTATGCTTCTTGTGTGCAGCATATTGTTGCATCTTGCTTCTTGATCCATTATGCCAGTTTGTTTCTTTTGATTGGTGAATAGAGAATATTTATATTGATGGTCATAACTGCTATGTGTTGGTTTATTGTTTACATATTTTCCTGTTGAATCCCTGTCTTTCCCCTCTGTTTATTTCCTTGCTCTGCCTGGTAGTTTCTTTTATTGGTGTTCTTGCAATTGTGGTCTTCCTTATCTCTTTTTAGTATATACTTCATAGCATTTTGGAGAGCTGGTTTGATGGTCATGAATTTCTTCAGCTCTTCTTCATCATAGAGGTATCTTGTTTCTTCATTGATTTTGAAAGATAGTTTTGCAGAGTACATGAATCTGGATTGATCTTTTTTTCCTTTTAAGACTTGAAATACTTTAAACTCTCCTTGATGTAATTGTTTGTGATGAGAAGTCTGCTGTGATTTTGATGAGCTTTCCTTTATAGGTGATTTGTTTCTTTTCTCTAACAGCTTTTTATATTATGTTCTTGTCCTGAATTTCCAGAATCTTGATAATGATATGCCTTGGTGTAGATTTATTTTGGTCATGACTAATTAGAGTTCTGTATGCCTTACTTTTTATATGTTATTTTTTTTCCACGTTTGGGAGGTTTTCTGCCATTACTTCTGGGAAGTAGTTTTTTATGGCATTTGCATTGTCTCCTGCTTTCTCATTGACTCCAACAAACTTATTGGTTTTTTGTTTATTTGTTTGTTTTTGCATCATCTTGCAGCTGTTGAATTGATTATCATGGTCCCTTGCTATTCTAATGAAATCTTTCTTTGTGTGGTCACTGACTGTAATATTGTCTTCTATGTCTGTTATTCTGTCCTCACCTTGGTTCAATTGCCTGTATATACTTTTTTTTTGGTGGAACTGGGGATTGAACTCAAGCCCTTGAAAGTAGGGTTCCATTCCATGATCCTACTTTCCCAGTCTACATACTCTAGATTGACTGGCAGGTCCTTCATTTTGATCATAATCTATTTTTTTAAACCTGAGATTATTTCTAATATAATTTCTTCTATACCCTCATTCACCTGTTTCTTTTACTTTTGCTGCTATTATTTTAGAGAGGTCAGGTGGGTAGCTTCTTATTTCCTCTATTTAATTGTTTCATGGATTTTTCCTGGGTGTGCTGGAGATCTGGAGTTGCATTTTGCTTTTGTGTCTTATCATTTTCTGATTTTTCTTTTAGTTTGTTTTCTGTATTGATGCTTGAAAATTGATTATGAGTAGATAGCTTTATCACTAGTATCAAAGTTTGCTAGAAAATGTCTGTTCCCTAGAGATATCTTCTGTATATAGCTGGCTTTTGGTCATTGAAACTATTTTATGATCATACTTTCCCAATTTATTGACAATGAGCAACTGCTATTTGTTTGTCTCAGTATCTAGTCTCTTTGTATTGGAATATGGTGGTGGCTACGACCCGGACAATCACAGTGTTGTCATACAAGGGAGAACAATTGATTACAATGGGTGTGTTATCCTAGCTAAAGTAGTACAATTAGCCGTAATATTAGCATCAAGCATTGCCTAGAAACTGGAAAACTGTAGTAACTATTAATTTGGTACTTTTAACCATAGGAGCAAGATCTATAATTTTATAACAAAACCCAACATAAGCCAGATACTTGTATGCAATGAGTTTTGTCTTAGTTGAGTGAGTCTACTATATGGGGGGATTAAGAGAGATAGGGGACGTAAGGGGAAATAAATGATAAATGAACAGAAATATAGTAGAAGCAAGTCTGGAGGACAAAGCATGATTATGTATGTTTTGGAAACTAGAGAAGAAGACAGAAGAGAACAGATGTAGGAGAAAAAAAAAGAATATCTAACTGAATCAGAAAGACTAGGAATAATGTTCACTTGCTTGAAAATATAAAAGGAAAACAAGAAAGTTGAGGAGAAGAGAGAACAGAGTTGAGCCAAACAAATAATGCAAGTAAAAACCTAAAGCAACCAACCAACCAACCAACTGGACAGAAAAAGGGAAATGAAACAAAGAGAAAGGGGAAAATAATGAAGTTCCTCTGGTGTCCATGGCTTTGTGGTAGAGTCCAAGCCAGAGCCCAGAACTGTGCTGGATAACCCCAGAAACCTGAAAAAGGATTTGTATTGTTTGCGGGGCTGATCTTGGCCTCTGGATGTGGGGGCTGTGGCCAGTCTTCAGCCAGCAACCCTCTGTTTGTCCCTTGGCAGCCTGCCCACTCTTAATCCTGTTTGTCTCCACATTGTTCTCCCAGTTGCTGTAGCACCCTCAAACAGAGACAGCCAAAGACTATTCCCAGTCCTGTGTATAGGTGGCTCCTCCTGGTCTTTGCACAATTTCCTCAGCTCCCTTTCCACTGTTGAGTCTCTGTTCTCTTGTGCAACTTGTTGAAAGGTGGGGAGGAGTGGGGTGACTTATTGCTCCTTATTATTGCTCCTGCCACCATGTTGAGATGGCCCAAAGCTGTACCATCCCACTTCAATTTCCTTTCCAGTGGGAGAAGCGCTGACCTCCCATTGCTCTGCTTGAGCTCAAGGCTGCTTAAACCCCATGTGCCAGTGTTCTTCTCTCAAACCACTAGTCAGGGTACAGGAGGGGCCATGCTACTCTTGCTACTTTCACCACTGATACTGTGGTCCCTAACCTTGTTGACTCATTACTTCTGGTGTTGCCATGGAGACAGTCCAAGGCTGCTTGGTCTCCTTTCAGTCTCCTGTCCCACTGTGAGGAGTGTGGATCTCTCACTCATTGCTGGGTCGAGGCTCAAAGCTACTTAAAATCCCTCACCCCAGCGTTCCCCTCTCAAGCCTCTAATCATGGGGCAGGAGGAGTGGTGCTATTCCACTCACCACACTTACTACCACCATAATCCCTAACCTTATTGTCCTTAGAAGTTCTCATTAGCCACTCTGATACATGACAAAAACACAAACAAATAAAAAAACAAAAAAAACCCCAAGAAACCAGAAACAAAAAACCAAAAACAAACAAATAAACAAACAAACAAAAAACTGGTGTCCTTCAGGGAGAGAGCAAGTCCCTGGTCACTCACCCCTTTGGCGCAGGTAAAAGTTGCTGCTAAGCTACAGTGTCCTCTGTTTTGTGGAAGGCAAAACAGACAAGGGCCATCATATCCAAAATCTATCTGGTGTAGCGTGAGTTAGCTGCCCTATTTCAGTCCATCAGTTTGTTTGCAAAATTTCCCTCTATGGCAGTCCTGCTGCACTTGGAGGTGGGAGTCCCACCAACAACCCTGTCAGTGCTGGATCACTATTTCATTAAGTCCTCTGTGTTTTTTTTTCTCAAAGTCTCTTATTTCAGATTGATTTTGACATCAGGATATATGTCCCTCCCTTTCTTCTAATAATCTGTGTTTTCAGTTAATTTTCTCTAAGTAGCTCCACCATGACTCCTCCTTTTTCAACCATGTTGAAATTTCCCCAAAGGCTTGTCTTTAAAATATTACTCATGTATTAAAATTTTGCATTTAAGTTTCATTAATAAAACTATAACACACCTTAAAAACCAAAGTAATCTAAATCTCTTGAATTTGTTATAAAGTGGGGTTTCCAAGAACTGTTATGTATACTACCTTACTTAATTCACACAGAGTACTGGCGGATAGATGGGGCAGATATGTGGATGACCACTGTATAGGTGAGAAAATGGAGGCACAGAGAATTGAAATGCCTTCTTCAGCTAAGGTCTAATAGCTAATGAGGGTCAAAATTCAATTTCAGATTTTTAAACTCCTAGATGAGAGAACCATAGTTGTCGTTGTGATTTCAAAACAACAACAAAATGTAGATTTCTGAGACAAACCAGTTTCTTATTGCTTTTCATTTCATATTGCTTATATTTCAGGTATATGGTCTCTAAGTTTCAATTTTGGATAGTAAAATTTCTATTTTTCCTCAGGAGCTGAGCTTCATAGTTATTTAGGCTTGGTAAAATGCTCTGAATGTCAGGATTAGTACAGGAAGAAAGAGCACATTGTGCTCCAGGGCCAGTGTGTTATATGAGATCTGGGTGGAGTCTTGGTGATGTTCATTCCTACGGAAGGGTATTAATCATATTCCAGCAGATGACTCACTACTGAGCATCTGAAGACAGCATGGATTAATAGCAGTCCAAGCCTTTTGGCCAAAGTAATCCTCAATATGGATCTTGTGAATCTCTCAGACCAAGCCCTGTATCCTTAGCAAGTCCACGAGTTCACATTCCTTCTATCTTCCTTTATTATTCAGTGCTAACTCTGATCAGCAGCAGAACTGGATACAAGAAGCAAACTGGGGAAGTGCCAATTTTCAGTTTTCTTTGAAGACTCTGTTGCATCCTGCCTCCCCAAGAGCCTCTCTCACCTATACTCAAGTCAAACAGTACAGGAGGAGTTTGCTGCAACACTGCTGTGGTTTCAACAGAGAATTTTACAATCAAATCCATATTGATGACCTTTGAACCATCTGCCACTGTTGAGTAGTCAAAGTGAAGTAAATATAAGTATGGTGAGCTTATCTTCAAGTTGGATCTACATGTTATCAAAATAACTGATTGAAAAGTTTTAAAATGCAAATAAAGCAGCCATTTCTATCATCTAGACAGAAATATCCTGAAATGGTCTGCACCTGTGTACAGAACTCAGGAAACTGATTTATCTCCAATAGAGCCTAATTTCAGAGTGGATATAGTCTATTAAAGAAGGTGTTTAAAAGAAAGTCTTAGGGGCTGGTCAGACACAAATGATAGGTTGAACTCCATGGGAAGGCTTCTTTTCAAAGTGATAGCATTGTCAAGGCTAATCAGAGAAAGGAGTTAAGCACTATGCTCACCTCTGAAAACCAATTTTTGTCACATGTCCAAAATCATGTGATTGCAGACAATAGTTCCCATCATAGCATGTAGTGGTTACCATCAAGTAAACTAGTGATCCAAATCATTCGGATACCATGTGAGGAGGTAGTCATGCAAAGCTTATTTTTTTCATCAAATATGTCTCAACCTCATTTGGACAGAAATGGAAAATGACATTTCAAAGTTTAATCCCTTAACATGTAGACTGGTTCTTTCCAAAGGTTGCGAGGTTTCCAAGTTCTGGAATTCATAACTGACTAACCATATGGAAACAGAATGTTCTACATATTTGGCTTCTCAAGTATTGTCAGAGTAGGAGTGACTCTCATTGACACTGTGCAGGAACATACACAGGCAGTCATTCCTATTCAGCCACACAGGGCAAACCTTTTCCTCTCATGAGACTAATCTGATTCCTAGGCCAAGCCCATCAGTGTTAAGTCTCCGCTACCAAGCCTTTGACTTTGTTGCTCTCCCACAAAGAGTAGTTTTCTTGTTTATTTTTCAAGATCTACCGTCTATTCTACCTTCCCATGGAGCTTTCTGTGACTCTCCCATTGAGTAGGGATCCTGCCCATTTCTCATGGCTCATGGCAGTTGAGCTTCATATCAAACAAATTGAGATTCTTTGTTGGTCCTGGCAGTCCTTGCCCACTCTACTCCTGCCTATTCTGTAATCCTGTCAGAACTGTCACAAGTCAGCTCCCAAGCGAGTCCCTTAGAGATGAGAGTGGGTTTGAAAGTCAGACAGCTGCATATGTACCTTGGAGCCCCTCCACTTTCTAGCCAGAGAATGGCTTAAATGCCCTCTCTAAGCTTCCCTCTATTTTTTCATCTAATGGAAACAAAGATCCCTATTTCACAGGGTTGCCACAAGAGGATACTTGAAATGAGCCAGTGGCACAATGTCCTGGGCAGTTTTGGTAAGTGGTAGATAAGGATGTGCTTCCCCATGATATCTAGCACAGCGTAGGAGACATCATGGGTAATGGTGCATCGCTAGGTTAATGAATACATATTTAACACAATACCCCTGAGTACTAGAATGTAAAACAATGATTCCAGAGTTATAAGTCTTAGAAAGTTCATAAGAAGTCATCTTATTGTGATAATTTACTGATATGGAAATATGTTCATAAGTCATCATTAAGTGAGTCTCTTGAATAGGATCTTTGAGGTCTGCATGAATTTGCATATGTATGTGTATGCATAAAATATTTTTGTGTCCATCTCTGTGTATCAGATATTTGTGAAGTATGAACCGAAATGCTAACAGTGGTTAAGTAAAATTTTGCCAGTTGTTATCCCTGATTAAAATAATTATAGGCCATTTTAATGTTCTTTTTGCTTGCATATATTACTTTTCCTATTAAGAACACGTATTGCTTAGGTAAATGTATTAGTCTGCTGTTTGCTAATGTAAGCAAGTATAGGCAGAAAGATTTATCATGGCTCGTAGTTTCAGCTTTGGTCAGCTGGCTTCGTTGCTTTTAGGCCTGTGGTGCCAAGGGAGAGATGTGATAGTAGCAGGGCATGGCAGAGGATAGCTGTTCACCCAGTGCATCCAGGAAGCAAGAGCAAGAGAGCCAGAGAGGAAAAGACCAGGGACCAGTCCCCAAGGTCATGTTCCCATGGTCCACTCCCTTCAACTAGACCCTACCTCCTGAGTTTCCATCATCTCCCAATGACACCATGAAATTATGAACACATCTATGGACAAATCTAGTGATGATCCAGGCAACTCTCAAAAGCCCCTTCCTCCATACACATGAGACTTTTGGGATCACATTAGATCTATACCACTCCAGTAAGACATACTCTTTAAAAAAATAAAGACCATACGTACATACAGTATAATGACAGAATCCATACAGGCAGAAATTGGGAGGTAGGAAAATACAAAACAAGAAACAATCATTTAGTTCATAGAATTATGGGTACTTTCTCAGCCTCCAAATTTGCTATCACGCTATTGCTTCACTGCCTTTACAATAAATCTTTTAGTTTATAGGAATCATTTTCTAAATTACTCTTATGCTTTTATGTAAAAGAAATTCATTTGTAATCCCATCATAATGACACACACTTGTAATCCAGCATGCAGGAGGCTGAGGCAGGAAGATCACCACAAGTCTGAGGCCAACCTGGGCCATAGTGAGATCAAGGATAGCCTGAAATACACAGTGACACCCTGTCTTAGAAAATACTCATTTCTAGCTGGTAAATGACTACTCTGTTCTTAACAGGCAGTGTTCTTGAAAAAAGAAACTTCTTCAGCATCTAGACTGTTAAGGCTGGTATCTAGATGTCCCCCCAAAGCCTCATGCATTCATAAGCGGGCTGTTCACAGGTGGCTGGGTCTGGGTGTTCGAATAGAGATTGAGTTGTGCGATAACTAAATCTGTCCACTGATTGGTTTACCTTAGTTCTGGGCGTAGATAATGGGAAGGCTCAGCCTGAGTGTGGGTGGCACCGACCAATAGGCTTATCCCCTGTACCAAATAAAATGTAAGCACTGCTACTGCTTTTTGCATGACCTGCCAAGGACTCTTTCTCCGCTGTGATGCCCCTTTGCCGTGCCACTCTGCCTTGGAATCCACTGACTATAGACTGAAACCTCCACAAGCTGTGAACTAAAACAAACCTTTCCTCCTTTAACTTGTGGAAGTTGAGTATTTTGTTGCAGCAACAAGAAAGCAATTAAGACACAGACTGATTTAAATATATAAACTTAAATGACTACGTCTGGCCTAATTGGTTAACTAGCTTCTTTTTAGTGGACTCCACTGACTTTGACTCTGGTTCTCAGAGTCATGAGGACTCTTCCTAGAGTTTCCGAATTGTTCTGTGTGTGGGAACTGAAAAGCTCTCATCCTGGTGGCCAGGAAAAATTGCAAGACTTTGTTCTTGTGCATCAACCCACTTGGTTGCCCTTTGGTAAAGCTGAAAGCATCGTGCCTGCCAGGGTTGTCAGGTCTTCTGAGATGCAGGCTGTCCTTTCTCCACACTCATTCTCCCACTGAGGGCCCTGCCCAGCCAGTGTCTCCCCTTCCACGTCTTCCCTTCATGGTCACCAACCCCAGACTGCATTATGGAGCCCTGACTCACAACTCATAAGGAAAGTAGGGCCCAGGCCAAGGGACACACACAGAGAGGGGTCTTGTTCTTTTCTCTTGACATGAGGAAGAGCTGAGTAAATGCTCACAGCAGTCTTCTTGGTTTTGGACTCAGATTGCATTCCATTTAAGAAGAGGAAATATTTGTTGAACATCGTCTATACGCCAGGCCCTTATCTATAAAGGAGATACAATAGTGAACAAAACTTCCTTCCCTCATGGACTTCATGTACTGTTGTGCAGTCTCCAGAACCTGATGACGACTCTCCAATTCTAAGCAAACAGAAAACAATGCAAAACAGAGGAACTCTGATTAAGAACCAACTATTTCCCTGTACGTATCATATCTCTGGATCTTAGCTCTTTGTTTCACTCGGAGCACACTTTTCCTGCCAGGGAATCTACATTTTCATTAGGCAATATTTGCTTTGATTTACTCTGCACGATCTCTGATTTTCCTCAGTCATTTTGGACAATAGTTCAAGTGGCCAAGCTTTCAACTTTTGAGACAAAATGTTCAGAAGGGATAAATAAGCTTCCTCATTTCCATGATGAGATGGATAATGGTGTACTCCACCTGACTGCTGATACATTCTGGTATACTACATAGCGTAAGTTTCTAATAATAGTAAAAGCAATTGCCATAGAAGACACACTGTCTAATAAAGAACAACTATTTTACATATATAACTATGTTAAAACATGATTTGAACATAGTATCCTGATTATATATCTTTGTTTTAAGAGTGATAAAGAATGGAATTTTTGAACAAACTTAACTAAGGTATACCCTATTTAGCCAAGGTCTTTCCCAGATTGACTTACAAAATTATGGGTCAAAGATAGAAATTCATCAATCATTTAGGGAGAGAGAGAGAGAAAGAGAGAGAGAGGGAGAGAGAGAGAGAGAGAGAGAGAGAGAGAGAGCAGACAGACAGAGACAGAGAGACAGACACAGAGACCAACAGAGACAATGAGAGCCAGAGTGAAGGAATGAGTTGATATCTGAGAGAGTTGTTTTGCTCAGGGAACTTGCCCTGCAGCTTATGACAATGCTTTAACGAATCCCCTGGCATTGGAATCCAAGCATTGATTTTTATTAAGCTTTGGAACTTTTGCAATTCTCCCTGAACTAAGGTCAGAGCTGGTGGAGCGCTCCCCAGCTGCATGCCCTGATAACCACAGCCTCTTGGTATATAGTCTTAATGGCCAGTGAAACCTCTTCTTCTTCTTCCCCACCATGACTGTCATTGCTTCAGAAATGCCCCAAAATGGCACTAAATGATGTACAAACATACCGGATAGATTGCTAATCTCTTTTCGAGGCTTTCTTAATGGTGCATTCATAGCCCTTTGGAGCAAACTCAATTTCTCTCTGTGCACTCTATTTCTACTTTTACAATTTGAGAAGAAATCATTTGGCAAACATATTTTGTGACTTGGATGAGAGGTAATTTATACAATTGCTTACCTACTACAACAACAAGCAGCTAGTCCAGTCACAGGAGGATGGATGGCTATTCATCAATCACAGCTGAGGCACATAAATGGATCTGAAGACTTTTATGTAACCAAAGCCCTGAACTTGGGGAGTACTCTGGGCCAATCTTGTTTCTTTGTGAGTAGGGCAATGAACAGAAAAACCAAAGTCAGTTTTTTGGGGCTTCCTCTTTATACCGATCTCCAGATCGTGAGACAGCTTCAGATGAGCCCAACAGAAAGGGCAAAACTTCATTGGGATAAATACCACTATGGACAGTGCCAGGTCATCTGGGCTAGGGAGGTGGCTGTGGCCTTGATCTCTGAGGAGATTGAGCAACTGAATGATGAGGAGACATGCTCATTCTCCCCATCTGACTGGTCAGCCCACTCTGTATCTCTCCCAGGGGAGCCTACGGTCACCCACCACTGAAAAACATCTGTCCAGAAGATGCTGCCTGTCTCAGGCCCAGTAGAAAAATGTTCCAAATTAAATTTGTATCTAGATGCAGATATATAGAACAACTTAGGATGAAGGGACTCCTAACTAGGGGGATGGGTGGGTTGTTCTAAGACAATAGTGCACAACTATGGCTAAACATTAAAATCACCTGGGAAACTTAAAATTCTCAAATTTTCAGGCCTGTTGAGACCAAGTAGGTGTAGGACTCCAGAGGCAGTATTTTGTTCTGAGTTCCAACAATTGAGTCTGTCCACTGCTTTAAGCTATTGAGGCTGATAAAGGCTGTGGGTCTCTAACTTTAGTACATGCTGAAATCACCTGGGGAGCATGTGAAAATGAGTTTGAGCCTGAGATTTTATACTTTTAACAAGTTCCCTAGGCAATCCTGAGGCTGGTGGTCTGTGAACCACACAGAGAAACCTGGCTAGAGAATCAGACCCTGGGGCTTTCGTGTTTCCCCCTTTTGTTGTTAAATCCATAATAGTCCTTTCCTCTCATGCAGCTCCCACTCCTGCCAGGGCATATGGTGGTGGTTATGGCCCCCAGGATTTCTGAGTAAGCTGTAGAGTTGGCATAAGCTATATCCAGGACTACACCAAGGGCCTCCTACAGCCCATACCTGGACACATTGTTTTCTTGCCCAACCTTCTGTTTTCAGCAAACCTGAGGAGGAATTTATGAGTATTGGTTCTGCTGAGTTACTATAAGATAAAGAGAAAAGGATGGAGTGGGGAGGAGCCTTAGTCACAAGAGACTTCAAGTGAAACTCCTAGTTGGATGTGATCATTAGGTAGTTGTCTATTCTTTAGAAACTTTATTGCCAGTTACAGAGACTCAGCTGATATATAAGTACAGTAAACAGGCAATAATGTAGTGGTTAGATGGAAAAGAGCATGAATTTTGCTCTATTAATTTTGCCCCTTGAAAATGGTGTGGCCTCCTCACATTCTCCCATCTGATATGACCACCTCTTCTGGCTGAATTCACTAGGACATTAGGGAAGGCTTCAAGAAGAGGTCAAACATGCCTGGGCCTTGAAAGAGGGATGAAAACTCCCCTAGGCACAGATGGAAGGGACGAGCACCTCAGAAGGAAACAATGCTATACCGAAGACTAGAAGGGGCTATTGCTGCACTGTTTGGATTTCCTGCTGGAACCAATGGAGTTTCCTGCTGCTGTGGGTTACTTTGCTGGTGTTAACAAAGTTTGTTTTCAACTTTTGTGATATCTGTACAATCACTACCGCCACAAACAATGCATAGCAAACAATCAATCAGATTTAGCAATTTGGATAAGTTATTTAACTTCTAGGAGCCTTACTTTCCTTATTAATAAGTTAGGAATTTAAAAGTATTCCCTTATAGGGTTCTTGTAGAGACTAAATAAAATACCCTTATAAAATGCCAAGAGCACAGTAAAGTCTTAGCATATTATCTTACTATTATCATAGATTTTCACATTTTTACTGATGAAATAAACAAATGAATGAAGGTTCCACTAGATTAGAAATAATTAGAAAATAATTTTACATGTTAGAAATTCACTCAAGGATCAGTATTAAGGATTCCAAATGTCAAACCTTTTACAGCTAAATTCTCAAACCATTCAGTCATCCTACAAATATTTATTGTGTATGTATTACATGCCAGGAATTGCACTTAGTGCTGTGAACATAGTAAATGAGACAGAGAACGCACCAGTTTCCACCATATGGAGCTTACATTCTAAAGGAGAAAATAAGTGATAAATGAGCCAGTGAATATAAATTAAGTCAAGTAGCCATGAGATGTAAGGAAAAACACATGCAGGGTGGGTGGATGGAAGTTTTGGAGGTGTAGTCCTGAGTGGTCAGGGAGGACCTCACATAAGTAATACCTGTTAAGCAGAGACCTCACATCAAAATAAATTTAGAGTTATATGGGTATTAGAAGGAAGAGCTTTGCAATACAGGAAAGAACATGTACAAAGATCTGAAGGCAGGAAAGTTCTAAATGTGCTTGAGGGATAACAAAGAGGCTTTACTAAATATTTAAATGGACACAAGGATGTCAATATCTACATCTTTATTTGAAAGTCCTAAGTAATGAAAGTCATAAAAAGGCTAACTCAAGACTGAAGATTCATCTCCAATTCTTCAATCTCTCCCCCACTGTTCCTATCCTGTGCCATAGATATTTGGATCATGTTAACTCATGCTGTGTGTTCTGAGTCTAGGGCACTCTGGAAGGACAGAAACCTTCCTTTGGAAATTAGTCCTGGATCGCCATAAGTCATGTATTTGATGTTTATGGGTCAATGACTACATTAGTCACTTTCTCATCTCTAGGACAAAAGAGCTGACACTCAACAGTTTAAAGGAGGAGAAGTTTATAAGGCTCATGACTTCTGATAGCTCAGTACATTCAGAGTTGGCTGGCTTCAAGGTAGAAATGATATAATAGAAGGGTCTGGCAGATGAAAGTTGGTCGCCCCATAGTAGCCAGGAAGGAGTGAGG
>NDGM011185942.1:0-13012 GCA_002564305.1 Octomys mimax
AATCAATTGTGAAACTGTCTCATTGATATTTGTTTCTCAATAAAAAAAAGAAAAAAAAAGAATCGCTGCTGGGGAGTTAGCTCGGTGGTCTAAGAGCCTGCCTGGCAAGCGCGAAGACTCTGTCGATTCACAGTACCACATGCCATGCTGGCCGCAGAACCCTGGGCGCGCCACAGCGGCGCGCGTGATCCCAGCTCCGGGGAGGCTGAGACAGGAGGATCACTATGAGTCGGCCCTGCATAGGGAGAACCTGTACCAAATAAATAAATAATAAATAAATAAATAAAATAAAAGTATAAGAACTCAAAACTATATTGAGTACAGTGATTTAAACAATAGCCGAAACACATAGAGCCAGTTAAGTTCTTATCACTTCAACTACCAGGAAAAGAAAACAGCTAAAACCTTCAATGCAGATGAGTTTGTTTATTTATTTATTTATTTATATTTTTTTGAGAAGAAAAACAGATTGAGAGATACTGCGTAAACTGAAGGAACGGAAGAATCTACACTTTCTTTCTACGCATTCCCACCCCATGCCCTTTACCACAAACCATAAAAGTAACTAGACTGAATCCCAACCACAGATGAACTCTGGCTTTCACCCGCACAGAGAATTCTACTGCAGGACTCCTGGGACGGGAGGAGGGTAAGGCTAGGTGCATCTCAGGTTCACGCATGTAAGCCAAATAATTGGTGATTTTGGCCAAGATTCAAGTTCATTCTGAAGCATTAAATCAAAGTGCTGAGGCTTGCTTCCAACATTTAAAACACCTCTCAGGGTGAATTACGAATCCGTCACCTTCTCTGCCCCCATAATCAATCTAATCTGTGTGACAGAAACCAAGCAGTGCTGGGCACTAGCCTGCGTGGTAAAAGGAAGCCAAAGAACCAAACAGTGAATCTCACTGTTAACAGCTCTTCTGAGCCAACCAGAGAGGTGGGAGAAAGAAAGGAAGTCGTTCAACGAAGAGAAGAGTTGGACAAAAAAGGAAATAGTGATTTCCATGCAGAATTGCAAAGAAAAGTCAAACACAGAGAAAACAAAACACCTTAGCACACATGCAAAGTTAGGCTAAGTAGTCAGAGATATTTGGCAAAGTGATTTAAACTTGGTAAACAGGAAAGCGTAATCAGAGGAAACAACAGCAGTCAAATTTAGAGTAAAAGTGTACTGGTCCTAATTGGAACTTCTCAGAAAGAGCTGAAGGAGGCAGCTTGGGTCAGGCCAGGAAGGGATGAGAAAGAAGCTCTGAGGCTGGAGACATTCACTCTGGTTTTAAAACCAATGAAAACAATAAATCTGTTACCTCCAGGGAAAAAGAGGCGGTGTTTATTAAATAGATAATAGCTTTTAAATGCACTGGATCTGACAATGGACTATATCATGAAGAAACATATTAAATACCTTCCAGATAAAGATCCAGTCGCTTGTTAGTACATCACCTACAGAACTGGAAAAATACTTAATCAAATATCTGTTTTTCTTACAAATAAAAGAACAAATATGAGGAAATTGTAATAAGCAGGTCTATAATGGTTTCCTATTTGTTTGGCATGAACAGGAAGTCTCTGTTTGCCATGCTGTCAACCCCTGCTTTGTGATCACAGAAAACAGTTCCTCCATGTGAGAGGTTTGCTATAGCTGCTGCCACACACAGTGCTAACCTGGTTTTAGTCTAGAGATGGGGGGGGTGGATGGAGAGTAAGAGGTAGATGACAATTAAAAAAAAAAAAACAACATATTTGGTACATGGTCTCACTGCACAGCTTGGGCTCCTAGTGATTGTCCTGCTTTCAGCCTCCCCAGTGCTGAGATTACAGGCATGTGCCACCACGCCCAGTCTTGATGGCTGGCTCAACATGCCCAGGGGAAGGGCCTGCATGGCCTGTGGTGCTGGGGATCGAACCCTGGTCCCTGTGCTTGCCTAAGCAGGTTCTTAGTTCTGAGCTATCTCACTAGCCTTTAGGTGACAATCTTAACTAATTGACAGTTAAATACAAACCACGTCCTGGCATATTAATTTAAGCTTTCCACAGCAAAGATGAACAACAATGCTAAGAAAAAATTGGACACATGCAAGCACGGGACATACTACATGCTGCTGCCCTCTATTTAAAATGACAGTTGAGAACTATTTCACTTCTGTGAGAAAGTAAAAGATTAATACACTTCTTACCCCTTTTTTCACAGAAAAATCCATAATACTTTTACATAAGGCAAGAGCATTTCATCATTGTATCTGAGAGATTCTTGCAGAAAATAACTTAGCTTGTCTCCTTACAGAAAATAACTTAACTTCAGGATCTGTACAGGCTCTCCACAGAATCTAAATAAGCGTGACTCCATAGATCACTCTCCAGCAGCTGCAGGGAGCACACTTGTCCTAGAACGTAGCAGGGGATATGCTGCAGGAGCCTACAGGCAGCTCCCTCTAGCTCTCCTGTGATTTGTAAGAGCCAGCTAGTCTGGAAAATGTTGAATTTGTTTGTACAAAAGGTAAACAGGGCCAAAATCAACAAGTTCCTTCCTTGGGGAGTTTCACAACAAATTGGTCCATAGATTAAGACAGTTGAGACAATCTAGGGTGGAGCAGAAGCAAACCCCTTTGGCACCAGGTTTTACCCAGAACTGTATCAGACAGCTGATAAATCTCTGCAGGAGGAATAGTGAGCTGGGTACTCAAGAGGTAAAGGAAATTAAAATTGATCTTTTCTATAAATACCTTAGACAAAGTGATTTTTTAAAATGAATAAGTAGGTCGGGAGGCTTAGGGAACTGGGTTAGACAGCTCAGCCACACAGACTAGATTGCTTGTCCCGTATTACTTCATCGGGATTACATCAATAGGAAATGGTTCCATAGGTGATTGATTATAAGGCAATGAAAATGTTTTCATTAGAATGGAACTGCCAAACATTTTTCTGCATACCATAAATTAGAGGTTGCCAAATAAAAGTACAGAACAGCTAAATTTGCATTTCATAGATTAACATTGGTATAAGCATGTCCTAAATACAATATTACAATATATATGTCAGTAATGGATATATATATATATATCCATTACTTACATGAAATTCAAATTTAAATTTTATAAGCTTACCTGTGATACATGTAAAATAGACTTGTGTTTTATACAACCCTGCCTGCACACTCATACTGAATTTATATTGGAATAAGTATAATTAATGCATATAGGTAGAACTGTAAAGATTAAGTAGTATTTAATGGATAGAATTTAAACAGACTGTTCTAAAGAAGTTAATTATAAGAATTCCTTTAGGGAATTGAATTTTCCAAAGCCTTTTCTATGTGGCATTTCATATCTATCTGGGGAATGTTAAAAATCCCTATGATCAGGCCGCTATCCAGACCAATTAAAACAAAATCTGTGGCACTCAAGTGTTTGTGGCAGTGCTGGGTGCACTAGAATAAAACTGTCATGTCAGCCACTCAGGAAGCTGAGGCAGGAGGATCACGTATGTAAGTCTATCCAGGGCAATTTAGAAAGCTCCTGCTTCAAAATAAAAATAAAAACAAATAGGGGTGTTCTTTAGTGGTAGAATGCTTGCCTAGCATGTGTGAGGTCCCAGGTTCAAGCCCCAGGGCCTCCCCCTATAAAACCAACTTTTCAGTCATATGCATGTCCTGCCCAGGGAAGACTCACAGCTCTGGACTAAATGTGCCAATTTGTAATAACAAACACAAAAAATAAAAGAGAGGCTCATGCTTGAGTAGCTGAATAGCATTCAGGTTGGCAGATTTGGTTGCTTTGCCCCTTTCTTTGTTAGAATTCGTGAGATACAGTTACTAAAGGAAACTCAGTGGAATGGTGAGAAATTATCAAGATAAGAGTTTTTAAAGCAAATATAGGCAGGTTTATGAGGACTTTATCAGGGTAGGTTTTATGGGCACAACTGGTAAGCATCCATAAATCTATTGCTTTTATCAAGGGATTAAAGCTAGATAGAGATATATATGTTTATCTTGACCGTGGATTAGATGGAAGTTACGAAAGGACTCAAGCAAGTTTACTACTTTTTATTCCAATCATGGGCTCCTTCAATTCCAGTGGGCTTTTAGAAGGACAAATGTGGCAAAGATCATTGAGGTTAGTTTTTCTCGGCAAATGTAAGTGACAGCTCCAGCAAATGTGTAGCCTGGAGATTAATGTAGAGACATTCTTGCTGTATTTGTCCTGAAAGTAGTCTGATAAGCCTACTGCAGTGCTTCATGCTTTCAAGCATTCCTTGTCAAAAGCCCAAGGAACTGCTGTATTATTAGAGCCCGAATCTGAGCACTTAAGGAGGAGAGGTCCAAAGCAAGCAGCCATGTCTTATCGCATATCACTGGCTCCACGGTGCATTTTGACACAGAGTAAATTTACTTTTAACACTGGCACATTCCCTTTGCTCTATTCATGGCCCCTATGCTCCCCTGGATTTAAGAATTCCAAATACACTTTCATTAAAGTTCTTCTAGAAATTTCAAGTATCCAAAGAATAAAAAGTTCTAAAAAGAATAGCTTAAATCAGTCTCTCTTTTATAATGATCTATAGTCTGTACACTGTGCCGATAGAAATTTCATTCTGTGTGACATAAGAAAGTCTAGTAGTACAGATATCATAAAATCATTTTATGTTTTTATTTTGTCTCCATGCCCTTATGAATACTAAGCACTGTCTACACTTAAATAGAAAGTTTTGACAGAATTTTCCTTACAGATCATGGTGGGATACATTGGCTAAGTGCACAAAGGAATCATCTGCCTCTATATGATTTACCTCAAAATGGATATGATTCCAATTAATCTGTTCTCTACCTTTTTCTCTTTTTTGTTCTCTTTCTTGTTCTCAACCAAAAGTTCTCATCCCCTACTGAGTCTTCTGTCTTCTCTTACATGTATTGGCTATGTCTATATCTATCTATATCTATATCTATATATATATACATATATATATTTCCATTTCTAAAATCTCTCCTAAGTTACAGTACTATTTTTTTAGTTGCCTACAAACTATATTTCAGTCACCAAATCTTAAAGTCTGGAAAAGACTTTGGCACACCAACCGTCACATAGTCGACTGGCACTCTCTTCTTTCATTACAATGTCCATATCATGTGTTCATATATGTACCTCCTGCCAACTCCCTACATCTTGCTTTATTAGCTCATATCCAAACTATGACTACAGCTTAATAACTGGCTCCCATAATCTATTCCATATATGGTCCTGATTGTGACACTCTCAGGGGAAAAAGATTAAAAACATTGAGAGGATTCTCATTTTTCCACTGATTAAACAGCACCATGCTAACGAGACAGAAATTAAATTCTGGGAATATCTGTAGAGAGGAATCCTAGCAATTATTTCTAAAAGTCTGTGGGAACACTGGAAGTCTGCACTTGTAAACTAGGGGACAATTAGAGTTAGATTTAAGCTAGCATTGAGTTGTGATTTTGACCAGGTGACCTCCATTGGATATCTGACTCTTTCTAGTACAGAAGAGGGTAAAAAATAATTAAACATGTAATAGCATTGAGGGTCTATATGATGTCTATCACTCAGTAAAAGAAAAATGCTAGACATATTAAAATATGATAAGAGAAAACAATAGAAAGGAATTCTTATTAAGTTATTAAAGTTTGATACTAGTGAACTTGAATATATATATATATATATATATATATATATATATATATATATATGTTTGGTAGAGGGTCTCACTACACTGGTCAGACTCATAATAATCCTCCTGCTTTCAGCCTCCCCAGCACACTAATGAGCTTTAAATGAGTTGTAAATATTTTAAAAAAGTATAGATAACAAAGAAAAACATGCTGTCAGAAAACTGTTGTGTTGTAAACCATGAAAAACAAATTCTAGCACTGAATTTAAAATTTTAGCATTGAAATGATAATACACTGAAATTTTATACTTACATGAGCTTAATAGCAGGTTGATAGACCAGAAGAAATCATTAATGAATTGGTCACCAGAAAAATACAGATTAAATCATAGAGACCAAAAGCAAAAGAAAACACTGCCCAAAGAAATATGTACGTAAATACGTACATAAATATATGAATATTTATGCTCAATTACATGTATATTACAGAAGTTCTCTATGTCATATATTCATGTGTGTGTTTGCGTGTGTCATGTACACATGAACACATATACATATAACAATACTGCAAATGAGCACAGATTTTCAAAAACTTAAGATCTGAGTAAAAACTCAAATCAGAAGGAAATCAATTATAGCATACACACATACACAACCAGTCAATAGTCAAATTATAACAAATCTGCAGAGAACTAGAGAAAAAGGAAAAATACTTAGAACTTTCAAAGAACAACAGTATCTTTAAAGAAGCATGAAAGTCATGCAACTAAGGTATCAATAGAAGCAAAATAAGCCAGACATAAAATGACATATATTTCATGTTTTGTCTCATGTATGTAAACAAGAAAGAAAGAAAGAAAGAAAGAAAGAAAGAAAGAAAGAAAGAAAGATAGATGAAGCCCTGAAAGCAGCAGTGGGACTCCATCCAGTGGGCCCCAGAAAGGGGAAGATAGTAGAAGGGTAGTGGAGACAATTAATGTGCCATACACATATAGGAATGTCACAGTAAATTTCACTAATTTGCATGATATATGTTATTAGCTATAATAAAAAAGAAATGAAAGTAAGATGATGAGGATCAGTACATTTAAAATATTAAAAGAAAACTGCCAAACTTGTATTCCATATCCTAGACAAAATATTCCCCAAAGGCAAAAATTAAATACCGATACTTCCATATACATCCAAACAGGAAGAGGTTGTTGCCTGCAGACCAGTACAAAACATAACTAAGGTTATTCTTTAAGTAGAAGCATAACGATGCTAGTAGAAGCCATCCAAAAATGCAGGAAATAATTAAAAACAATAGAAAGTATGAAAGACTGGGATACAGTAGACTGATTAGATTTTATGATCAAAAAGAAGCAAATAGCTTTTTAATTGGGAGAATTAGCCTTCTTAATTACTGAAACCTCCCCAAGGGAAGGAGCCCTAATTTATTCTTTGTTGTGCCACAAGTGCCTCAACCCGGCAGTCTATCCTGCAGTAGGTGCTCAACCAACACTTGTTAACTGCGTAACTGACATTGCTGGAAGCCTGCAGCATGTTTGAAATTCTGGGCAATGATACATATGACTTTATTATGCAGATTCAATGTTTAGGGCTGTAATGATTGAGCTGAAAATCCATGTTTTGTTTTGGGAAAGAAAAGAAGGGAGAAAAAGATGGAGAACAAAAGTCAGATAACATTGTGGAGCCAACACAGAGGAAGATAGACTCCTGGACTCCCTCACTTCTGCTTACAGCTATACATCAGAAGAGAAATTTTGTAGCAGTGATGTAAACAAGGCAGTTGCACCTTTTTGGAAAGAACCACTCATCACTTGTGGCTTACTACAGTTTCAAAGGCTTGGGAACAATTTTCAGAGCAGCACAGTTGGGCTATGCCCATAATGAGAATGGTCACGAAGAACAGGAAGTGAAGACATGCACATGTTAGCAGGTTTGCAGTCAGTGAGTCCCACTGCTGTCATCTCATTAGCTCAAGAGGGAAAGGCTACTCCTGGGTGGTGTGACTCCCTGCTGAAGTCACCTCAGGGTACCAACACCACAGCAATGCTGTTATCATCCCAGGGTGGCCATGGGTTCATGCTATTTTCTTCTACAAGTTTGGGGAAAGGTAGACTGCTATCGCCATGGGATAATAGGAGATAGCTCACAGCACCGCACAGATAGGCAGAGAGAGGGAGCAGATTCACAGATGAAAGTTATTAAGACTTAAAACTTAAGCCAAATTCTGAGAAAAGCACATGCAAGGGCATGCAAGGGACAGATGTACTGAGGGTAGGGTGGGGAACACTTGCAGGTGGAACACATAAGAAGGCTAGAATAGCACCCTTCATGTTACATTTTAGCTGAAATGTTGGAACTGTAGAATTTATTCTTTAGCTGAATAATTCATAAAAAGTTAACCAGGTATTTATAATTTTATGAGTATCAGTCATCTACATTTAGAATAATTTCATTAATGTACATTGATAGATTGTTCTAGATGGCATTATCCAGGCTTTTAGTACAACAAATTGTCTGGAATGGATATTTTTAAATCCTGCTTCTTAATGAATATTATCTATTATTATCTACCAGAACCTCTATTAATTAATATTAAGCTAGTGTAATGAGTTAAAACATCTATTTGTGCTCTATGCACAAAGTTAGGACTAACATAAAATTGTCACATGTAATTTTCTAAAAGCTTACACAGGAAGAGTATTCTTTCTTTTTTACAGAAAAATAATGAATTTTTTATTGATGATTTGAGGGTATAGAATTACCTGCAGTCACTTTAAGAAATAAATCCCAAGTTTCTATGCATTTCAGTTCTTTATAACTAAGTTCCAGTTAACTCAAAATTTAAAACTGATCCATTATGTAAGCCAAACAGGAATATGTTTTTCCCTCCCTACGGCCTGGATTGAGTTCAGTATGTGGCAAAAGAGGGTGAGAAACTTTATAACAATACTGACAGCATTTGCAGTCTTCATTAGACACTTCCCAAAGTAGTGTGTGGTAATTTAGGAAATTGAAATGCGTAGATCTCCTGCTTAATCAGGCCTTGAATCAGTGTTTAAGTGACTAAGAAAGAATGCATAAATTACCTGTCACAGACTTGGGCAGAATGCAGACCTCTAACCAGTCTTGCTCTCTTTACTCCACTGAAGTTTTATAGTTGGTGTATACCATGTAAGAGCGCTACTACACCTCATAAAAAAGCAACTATCTACCTGCTGCTCTGTTAACAGTGATAGCTGTATGAGTAGTTCACATTAGTACAGCATTATCTGAACTCAAACAGTGATGAACTTTTCCTTTAAAATCCTGTTATTGGCTCAGTGTTTCTGTAAATAAGTGTCGAAAGTACACACACACACACACACACACACACACACTATTCTGGTCCTGCATGCCTTACAAACCAGGAAGCACCAAAATACACCCAAATTACATCTATATGAGTCCATTAGTGTATAGATAAGGCTTTCTCTCATTAGCAGTTTGCTTTCATGATTCTTCTTCCACCAGTGAGCCCGGTAGATTAGTCGATTCACACTGGCTTCTGTCCTTGTTTGTCACATCTACGTCACAAGGGTGTTTGAAGGATTAATTAGTTAACATGCAAGATGCTTTGAAGATGAAAGCACTCTGAAATTGCTAAGTGGTGCTAGTATTCCTTCATAGTACATACCTTTCCTTTTATACTTGTAAAAATTCGTCTACCTCCTGTTAACCCTTTTAGTTAACATTATTTACTCAGATTGCTTTTTAAAAAATTAACTAGCCTTATCTCCTCCACAAGTCTCAAAATATTTATTCACTTATGTGCTCATTTCTCTTCTCAGTTTTTCTTTGCGTTGTTTGCTTTTGCCAAGAGAACCTGATAGACTTTATCAAATCCTGCCAACTGATTATTTTTTTCTAATTACATTTTTTTGGAATTTGTTGGAATTATTGACAAGCATACTTATAGATTAATTACTAAAATCCAGAGTCCAAATTAATTATTATGGAGAATAATTAATTTGGATCAATTGTTATAGTCCAAAGAGTAAGCATATTTATTTGTGTAGTTCAGTGCCAAATGTCTGAACTGTTGACAAAGGGACAAACGTTTTTCCCAATATCATTATATTTACCAGGAATTATTTAAAAAGTCCTTTCTGAAACTGAAGTGCATATTCCAGGCAATCTGCTAAAGAGACCTCAGGTATTCCAGCTCCTGACATTCGATACAGCTATACGTAGCTCTAAGCGCTGGGCCAGAGAGGAGATCCTCCAGCAGATGCCACTCAGAGGAGGCCCTGCACTGTTGCGAAGCCCACCACATGGGGATGCTTAGCTGTAGCTATCTCACCTCCTTACATCTGCGCGACAAAGCTGATTTCCTGTGATGGAATTCTGCGCAACAGCGAACTATCTACCACTCAGCACTTCTTCACGACTTTTTTGTTATTTTCCATTTTGAAAGTCAGTGACACTATGAAATGTTTGAATGCATCAGAAACAAAGAAAGAGACAGAGACACAGAAACATAGACAGAATAGATGATTATTTGATTAATATATTGTGAACTAATCATAATATTTTTGAAGGACATTCTTTTAGAGATTATGTACAGACTAATAGGTTTTTAATAAAACAAGTTACAAGACATACATACATGCAAATAATTGTGTCTTTACATAAAATGCTTAATTCTGATAACTTTCAGATGTTAAAATAATGTATTTTTCTTATATTATATTCTTATAATTATATTATACATTCTTATAATGTATTTTTCTTCTATTTCTTGTCTCAATAGAATGAGAAGAAATGCATCAAATGCTTATGAAATAAAAAGAATATTAGCAATATATTTTCTATTGCTGTATGTAATACACTTACATATATGTGTGTATGAAGATATCCGTACTAGGATTTCTTAATTATGATGTTATTATAAAAAGGCATATTTAAGGAAAACTCCATTTTTTAAAATATGTTTAGGATAAAACTAACCATAAATCCAAACTTCTGGAACAAATATGACTTTCAACTTATAAACTTTTCCATAAAACTATGGTTATGGTTTATGTCCAGAAAGCCTCATCCCAATTCTTTGATTTTCATTTAAGAAAAGGAACTTCCACTCAAAATTCATGAAAATACATATTTGACTTATCAAATACATTTTTCTATATTGTGTCTTGAATGAATGCACCAATTTAGATTTCTATTTAAAATTTTTTTTTAAAAATTGACTTTTGTGTTGAATCTGCTGTTCAGATCAGGAAAAGTTGACGTCTTCACAGAACTGATAGCTGTGTTTATGAATATGAAGTATTTGTCCTTTCATTTAGGGTTTTGGCATTTTTAAAGAGAGTTTTGTAGTCTCCCCCTCATGCAGATCCTATATAGATTTTGTTAGATTTCTGGTGAAGCATTTAATTTTGAGGAGTACTAGAGTAAATGATAGTGTAATATTAATTTCAAATTCCATTTGTTCACTGCTGGTCTGTAGGAAGGTAACGGGCTTTTGCATATTGTAGCCCTTTGTAATCATTCATTATTTCCTGTAGCTTTTTTGCTGCATTTCTTGGGTCCTAATCTGTATAGCTTTTATTTCTTTTTATTCTCTTATTTCTTTGGCTGGAACTTCCTCTATGGCATTTTAAAGACTTGGTGAAGGGGACTTCCTAGGCTTGTTCCTCTTAGTAGGAAGAAAGCTTCAGTTTCTTTCCAGTAAGTAAGTTGTGGGGATTTTATAGACCTTCTTTTATATCTTTGAGAAAGTGATTTTGTGACCTTGAATAATGTGTACTATGATGTTATTGAATGGAGTAGTCTGTAGATGCCAATTATATATAGTGGATTGGTAGTGCTATTGGATTCAAACTTATCTGTATTAATTTTATGCCCACTAAATTGTCCATTTCCAATGTCTTCTAATTATCATAATTTATCTGATTCTAAAGTTCTAACTAAACTAAATGTACTTTAAAATAATGTTAGGATACTGGTATGTGCAAATTTTACTTTCTATCACTCATACCGATGTGTAACTCATTTCACAGTATATATATATAATATACAGCATATATATGCTTGACATTGATTTGAAAAAATCACTGACATCATATCTTCTACTATTGCATCTTTTTCTTTTTCTCTTTGCCTTTTGTATTTCTTATATATGTATACTGTAGTTTTGTAATTATCCAAAAGTTCTTGAGTAGTATCTACTTTTTATACTTTTGTCTTTCTGATTTATAAATTTCTACTTACCTATTTTCAAGCTTACCTACTCTCATCATTCTTCACTGATGCTGTCTATTGCTAACTCCATCAGACTGTCACTTTTGTTACAGTGATGTTTTTCTTAGAATTCGTTTTTTGTAGAAATCTTCTGTCTCTGCTTATGTTTTCTGTATTCTTTCAGAGTATCTACTTTTTTCTAACACCCTTAATATATTAATCAGCTTTTCCAAAATCCTGGGTTAATAATTCCAGCATTCTTTGCATATATGATTCTGATTTTGATGTCATTTAGTCTCTTCAAACTATTTGATTTTTCTTTAACATGCCCAGTAATTTTGAAGGAAAGATGGACATGATGTACTCAGTAAAGGCACTTTTAGTGTGCAAATCACCTTTTGCAATGCAAAGGGAAAACACAGGAAGAAAGGCCAAGTCCTGCAGCACCTGGGCCAGGATTGATATCACCATCTTAAGTCTTGAAGAGGCTGAAGTTAGATAGCTCTTTGTCCAACTCGGTGAGGTTCTGAGATAATGTGGTTTAGGTTCTGTTAAAATGCTTTCCTATGACAGCCTACTTTGTTGAAAACAGAATCTTCTGGTGCATTTCAACCCAGTTTCTTTTCTGCTCCCTGCCAGAAGCCTGAGGAAACTTTGTCCACTATTTACTGCAAGGTCACTGTTGGATGGAGTGCTCGGGATTTCTGTCTCTCCAGCTTGTCCCAATGAGCTTCAAGCAGTATCTCCATACAGTTTGGTTATGGATCCCAGCACTGATTCTTTGGGCAGTTTCTGCTATAGTAGATTGTGCTTCTCTGTATTCACCTGATGTAGGAGTTAGCCAAGAGCAAAGCAGGCTGGAAAAACAACCACAAGATCCCAGGACAGCAAAGCCTAACACTCAGGGCCCGGGTGGTGGCACTTCTCATGGGTTCCCACCAGATGTGGACTGTACACAACGTATAAAGCTGCAGGCCCCACTAGGAGCTTGTGGTCCCAGCTACTCAGAACAGCCCACTCTGCCCCTTCCAGAAGCACAGCACACTTATTTTTTTTTACATATTTCTTTTGTGTGCGTGTGATATTTTTTATTCATTTTAATGAGAAAAAAAGATAAAATAGCAATGAAACAGTTTCAAAACAG
>NDGM011185944.1:0-15911 GCA_002564305.1 Octomys mimax
TCTTGGGAGGCTGTAAACAGGTGGATCACTAGGAATCCGATCTAGTAGTGAGACCCTGAACACCCTATAGACCCTTCCCTAATATACAAAAGAAGAGAAAAAAAAGAAAAAGAAATGAGAAGGTCAAGATAAAGCAGTAAGTCAAACAGCTGTACCTGGATATGATGGCTATAAAGACATCACAAGAGATATCAAGAATCCAAACACAATTAAGCCTTGTATAACTTAGCAAGGACATATTCTGAGAATGTGTACTGGGGCAAGATAATTGTTGTATAAACATTGCATGGTGCACTTAGACAAAGTAAGTAGCATATAGTGTCACTAAATAGTATAGTAATTATGTGACCATGATCATATATGTGGTCCACTGCAAGCCAAAATTTTGTATCGTGGCTTATGACTATACTAAGACAGAACAGGGGAAGATATTAGGAAAAAGCTTAGGGGAAATATGCGACACACTCAAAATCATTAAGTAGCTCTTGTATGTTTGGGACAAACCCTGAAACCTTCTAAACATCCAAAAGTTAGAGAAGGCTGCCATATGTCACACTAATGGATCTCCTATTCCCTTGTTACCTGCCGTAGCTCTGATTAATGAAAGACAAGCCATGAATGATACAAGTGATTATACCACATAAGTTCGGATGCAGACAGGCCATGGCTTGATTAGATTCTGGAACAAACACCTCTTTTCTCCTGGGTGATGGCTGTCCAGAGCGCAGTAGTCATCTGTTAAATAGTGGCATGTGAAGGTTACCAAGTGCTAGTTTAGAATTTAATACCTGCTTTCCCAGGCCTGCCTTAAAGCATACCCCACCACTCCCTCAAATAAATATGAGAACAAAAACACAAGTGAGATGTCAAAATTCAAAATAAAAAAAGAAAGGCTGGCCATATAGCTCAGGGGATTTAACAGCCTGCTTAGGCAGACACAGGGACCGGGATTTGATCCCTGGCATGCTGAACAAGCCCCGACCCAGGGAGCTCTGAGATGGCGATTGAGACTGGACATGGTGATGCACAACTGTTATCCCAGCACTTGGGAGGCTGATCTGCATAGTGAGACTATGTAGAGCCTGTACTAAATACATAACAGAAAACATTTTTAAAAATAATAAAATTAAAAAGAATTAATATGATGAAGGAACCCACAAGGCACAATCTATGGAAGAACACAGGGGTATTCCTGTCCTTATTCATAACCAGCTTCTGTGGTTTCTGGTTTGTAAATATTCTTAACTAAGAACCTGTTCTTTTGTACCTTAACAGATCATTGTCTTTGGCCAAGTATTCAGATTTGTAAGGTACAAAATGAGAGAGAATATATTCCTAGCTCTCCAAAGCTACTGATCACAAGAACCAATGAAGTGAAAGATTATACATTATAATATTCTTAGATATTTAGATTTCTGTCCTCAGATTGCAAAGATATTTATTGTTAACTTTTGTATTATCTACCCTATCTCTGCCACAGTGCTCCAACAACTAATAACTTGTCTGCCTGTGGAAAGAAGGCTTATGAGAATCCTTTTATTTCTGGGCAGAAATAGCTTTATAAGGACAGTTTAATATGCTTTGCAAGCAAAATTAGGCTTTGCAAACCAGGAAATAGCTGATCCCTATTTTCAAATTGTACTAAATAAAAGACCTACCTACATTGCCCTCATATTCGGCCTTCCTTGGATTCATCTACTATCATTCATTAATGAATTATAGCTGAGGGGCCAGGGTATAGCTCAGTGGCACAGCGCCTGCCTGGCAAGCATGAGGTCCTAAGTTTGATTACCAGTAATGTCCCCTCAGAACAATGGAATTGTAGCTGACACCAACACTGCCTTTCCCACTTGTGCAGTGGCTAATGACCTTGTAGGTTTATTCTGTGCCTACCTCCCAGGGCAGGGGAAGGATCTCTTCAGAAAGGACCAGTCTCTATTGAAAAGGTTTTAATATTCTAACCAGGGCTATTTCAATTTCAAGCCTTTGGCATCCAGACTATCGATACAGCAAGGTAATCTGAACATTTAGAAGTAGTGGTAGGGTCTGTGCTGTCAAAGAGTTTATAGTGTATTTGACAAATCAATATCAACAAATGGAAAGTTCTCACAAAAGCAATGATTAGTTGCCTGATATATATGAAGCAAAAAGAATACCAGCCATTCATAAAGAAAACTACTGAACTGAGGTGTTGGAAACAGATTTTAGAGAGGAGACACCACCTCAGCTTGTCCTTAGTTAAAGGTGGGAATATCTCACATAAAATCCAAAGACTGAACATAGGGAGAATTCAGGTTCTACACAAACATTTGAGTTAGGTTTCATGAGACCTCAGTGTATTTGAAATTGCATTACTTAACTAAAGGAAAGTAAACTATAAAGCATTCTAAGAAAAATAAATTAAGGGAGGCTAGCAGGGCAATTGCCTAACATGTGGGAAGCCATGTTAGCTCTACAGGAAGGAAGAAAGGAAACTATTTTTGAAAAGATTCTAATTTTATTTTATTTTATTTTATTTTTTTTGCGGAACTGGGGATTGAACTCAGGGCCTGTGCTTGCCAGGCAAGCACTTATTCTACTGAGCCATCTCTCCGGCCCAAGATTCTAAATCGATATATGATGCCTGCAACGCAGTCTGTACTTTGTTCCAGTGTAGCAGTGCAGCATGGGGATTAGGAGAGAGGAAGGAACATGGTCATATAAAACTTAGCGGAGCAGCTCAGGGCATTACAGAGGCCAGGTGAAAGAGGACACAGAATCAGAAGCGTCCTTTGGAAAACAATGGACAGATGGTAAAACTATAGAGGAAATAGAATCAACTAGAGTTATAGACGCAGACAGTGGAGGGACAAGAGAAAGGGAGAGGTAACGGTGCTGATGCTCGGGTTCATGGAACAGGCCACAGGCTCAGGATAGACTCGTTCACTAAGCTAAATATACAATTATATATGGATAGCAAATGTTGGGGCAAAATTAGTTCATTTTCAAGCCCATTAGGCCAGTAGTGTTTATAGATTGCTGTATATAATTTTCCTTAAAATAATTTTTACCACATATAAAGTTTCAACGAAGGAAAAATAAGCCTGAAAACTCTTTGGCTTGTTCAACATTGATGGATAAAATATGCATACACAGTTGTTCTATAAGAGTTAAATATCGTATATTTGTTTCTATAAAAATTATAGATTTTACCTTTAAGAGCAAAATTATATTGCAAGCCAGTGGGCTATCAAATACATCTGTCAATTATAGCAGAAAAGTCAAGAATAAAGGCTCCAAAAAATGCCAAGGAATTTGGCTATTGGTCCCGAAATATAGAAAGCAATCTGCTAAGTACTGCCCCCTTGTGCTCAATTAGTGGCAAAGCCAAATGATGCAAGACACCAAGGGGGAAGGAAAATGTTAACATCGACAAATGGGATTGTTCTAGCTCTGAAAACTGAATCTTAGCCTTTTGTTTCATAGCTGAGGCCACTGAGGATCCTGGAGCGACGTAGCTCCTGTCACAGGGCTTATGGACAAAGCAGCAAGAAGAGAACTTAGATCTGACTTCCCCACAAAATTATTTCCTTGATAGCAAATTCCCTTTAAAAAATATGTTTCATAGACTCAGGTCAAATCCCTCATATGTACATTTTGTTCATGCATCAGTTATAAAAGGAAACTCCATAGCCAAAGAAAGGAAGATCCCTGAGGCCTTATAGAACTATAAAATTAATCGACCACTAAATACAAGGCGAAGCCAGGAAAACTGCCTGAACTACATGCAAATATGTAACCAAAAACCACAGAAAGAAATCAATCATAAAGCCTAGATTACTGTGACAGAAAATGCTAACTCATTTCTAGAAATGAGTAATTAACTCAAGCTAAATGAGTGTATGTTTTGATTTACAAATACATTTTTATTTGATGACCTTGGAACAAATAGATTGCAATAAAGAACTGAGGTTTGTCCTAAAGATTGATTCTGAACAATCTTATGTTATTTTTAGATTCACTTTGTGATTGTGGGATGAAATAATTTTTGCTCTCTGAGGCTTGTCTTCTATGAATCACTACTCAGTCTACTACAGAGAGACATAATATGTGATGGGAAATACTCTTCCACACAAGCCTCCAAATTCTGCTCTACGATAGGGACAAGGCAGTTACTATCAATCCATTGGCATAATAGAATTAAACCTATTTGCCATCTTTGATTAAGCTGAACCCACTCACATTTGTTTTATACATTAAAAATATTTTTTCCAAAGCTCCATGAACCACAAAACCATTTGAGGAATCACGAGCCTGAGATACTAACAATGGGTTTCAATAAACTCCAGCCCCCAAGTTTTAAATATATGTACAGTGATATAATCTAATGACAAACCATTTGAAAAATGGAAAATATGTCTTCCTACATCAACACACACACATACATCATAAATGCAAATTGAAAGGGAAAAGAGAATATTTTATCAGTGTCTTTATAAAAACTAATGTACATCACAAACATTTTCCAATCTATAACTAATACAATCAAGGAGGACATTTAATTGTCAATTAGTCTGATTAATATTCCTTGGAGATTAATTTGGTTTTTCCAGATGGCCTTCATAAAACTAATTCTTCATGATTTCTTTAAAAACTAGCTAATTATAGGATGTTCAGAAGAGGTAGAAGTTGTAACAATTATAACCCAGAATAAATTAATATGCTCTAGTTGTAAGTCTTCAAGATATGACTAGGAAATGAAAAAAAATGGGAAAAGGTAGTTTCTGGACCTTCCTACTGAAGGAGCCAAGAATTAGGCCACATCCAGAAGTGAGGCCAATAGATAGAAGAGGTGCGTGAGCTGTGTAGGGGGTCAAATCCCTACTAAGCAGTGGGAAAGCACCCTGGGCCAAATTCAAGGGAAGCTTCATGGCACAAAAGAAGAAGAGCCCAAGCAGGCACAGAGCCCAGAAGGAACTCTGCTGGATGTCTGCCTGTAGCCACACCAACTGACTTCACCGCAGGGCCCCAGCAAATGGTTCCCCTTCAGGATGCCAAGAATGTTGAGCCATCTCTCCTAAAGCTGTGATGATTTTTCTCTTACCAAGAAGGGAGCAATATTCACTGTGTGCCTTGTATCAGATATTGAACTAGAAACCTATATGTGCATACATGATAATACATAAGATATAAGGAGGTGTTTTCCCATGGAAATCTTTGTTTTCTTCTTGGAACATGCATTTCTTAGCATATATTGCAGCTGAACATTGTAAAGATACTAAATATTGGCCAGGGGAGCTTGGAGGTGGGAGGATGATGCACTCTTGTATCCAGAGTACCAGCTTACAAACTTTCCATATGTGAGCCATTATGTCTTTCTCTGGTGGATGACAAAAGCAATGCCACAAAGACCTAGAGCAGCGATGGCAAACATTTTAGAGACCAAGTGCCACACCGCCCCCCCCATACCTACTTATTTATCACAAAATGCCAACACACACATTGCTATTTTTCGTCTTAAAAGAAAAACATAAGAACATAAGGGCCATAGGTTCCCCTTCTAGAAAGCACACCCTTAATGACAGTGAATAATGTTTTTCTACTTGTGAATATCTACAACAGACTGCTAAATTACAAAAAAAAATACATTTTTATTTTAAAGCAAATATATATATATATAGAGAGAGAGAGAGAGAGAAAGAGAGAGAGAAGAGACAGAGACAGAGACAGAGACAGAGACAAGAGAGACCTGTTTTCTATGGAAGCTAATCTTTCTTGTTCTTCATTAATACATCTATTTAGCTAATATAATTCCCACAAAATTTAGTTGTAATGGTGATTTTATCCTAACACAGCAAATGAGTAAAGTAATTGAATCAGAAATTTGAACCCAAGTCTGTCAGACTTTAGATCTACTCCCTTTCACCAACTAATCTAGTAGACAAAATAAAAATCAAATAAGACATGTTTTATGTTTTCTTTGAGATGAAAATCAGTAATAGAAGTTAATCACTTTGAGTGAACTCAGCAGCATTAAGTAAACTCCAGATATCAACCCGAATATCTACAGAGCTCCCAAACCTTTTCCCAAGGGAACTCTACTAGGTAATTATTCTCTACTTCTTCCAGTCTCTGGCAACCAAAACTCTGATTTTTATCTGTATGAATTTTCTTACTATATATCTTTCATAAAATTAGAAACATATTACCTGAGACCTATTGTGTCTGGCTTCATTTACTTAGTATAATTTTTGAGGTTTCTTCATGACGTAGCATGTGCCAGTATTTTGCTCATTCTTATTTCTGAAAAATATTCCATTGTAAACCATAATTCTTTGATTTCTACTTTTTGGCTGCTGTAAGTAATTCTTCCATGAATATCTATGCACATATATCAGTGTAAGTGCCTATTTTCCATTTTTTACATTGTCTACCTATAAGTACATATGATGGGTAATAAAATAAGTCTACATTTAGGTTTTGAGGCTCTGTTAAACTGCTTCCCACAGAGGTTATATCATTTTATGTTTCCATGAGCACTGCACACTATATTTTCACATATCACTAACCAATTCTACATTTTTCCTCATAAAATCTCCAACCCCTCTCATTCTATAAACTTTTCTCATCCTTCAATACCCAGCACAACTGTCACTTCTTCTCTGAAGTCTTCCCTTATTTCTGCCCTTTTCCCATGGTCTCATAATACTTTACACATAGTATTATATATTTTCATTGTCTCACATCTGTTTTCTCCCAAGACAAGTATCTCCCTTGTTATTGTTTTCTAACTGAAAGAATACTCCTTGATATTAAGTGAACACAGTATAAATATTCATTAAATTAAATTACAAATTTGTTAAGAAATTAATTAAATAATGAAGTAACTAGTGTTTACCAGTACTAAAAGAAGACAGGACAAACTGTCAAATCTAAAAGCAAATGGGAGGAGGGATTCCTCCTACTCAGAAATGTAATAGTGTAGGTGCCAGTCAAGGTGATGCCAGAATTAGAGTAGGAATTAGCAGCTGTTGTCACCAATTAAGTTCTCCCTTTCTCATGCAAGAGGGAAGAAGAGTGAAGAAAGAAACTGGAGGCCTGACTTACCCTAGCATGTGTAGGTTGCGTAAGGTAATCAGTGAAGCAGATTTTGCCCTGCTCTTGTTTTCTAAGTCTTTTTGATCTCAGTTAATCTGCATGAATTTTCCCAACTGGTAACTGAAAACAGGAGTCTGTACTCCCAATAAGAAAAAGTTCCCAAATTATACAAATTGTCTCTTGCAGTTTTCCATCCAGGAGTAAGGCAGCAATGAAAAAAAGCTAGTTGAATGTGTAGAAATGTGGATCAACTTTAATGAGTATTTGTTAGCACACAACTTCTTTAGAGGAGAGAAGTGACAAACCCAAAACTCACAGAGGAATGTAAAGGCTAGTCCTAGAGCAATTGTTTAAAACCTTTGGGAAGAAAAAACGAAAGAACTCAGGATGCATCACCAAGCCAGGCTGACCCTTGTGACTCAGTGTTTTCCTGAAGAGCTGGGTAAAGTTGCTGAGCTCTGAGTGGAAACATGACATCAATACCGGAGGGAACACCAATTATGTATGCTAAAGGAAGCTAATATGAAAACAAATGCTGCAGATAGTCTGCCTTATATTGGATATTTGGTAGAAAAGTAGACTTGAACTACAAGTAGGCCACTCACAGAGTGGAAGTTTCAGTATCAATAATCCTCATCTTTAACATTTGGGAGTTGGAGAATTTTTTTACTAAATGAATTTGTGCTTGGACATATTTAAAGACATAGTATGTCAAGAGTCATATTTTCTTAACATACCCCTAATTTCCATAGTAAATGCCAAAGATAATTATACTTTGCAGAGTTAAAAATGACTGATCTATCGTGAATGATGGTACTCGTTGCTACCATACTGAAGCGACTAAATAATAAATTTCTATTTTTTCCCAATAAATCCTTGGTAGGTGAAAATAGAAAAATAAGAATCTCAGGACACATTTGGCCAGCAGCATAGAAAACAATCTTTTAATAAAACTCATCAATACCTTCTAAAACTATTAGGCAAAAAGTTTGACAATAGAATAATTGCAATGGATGATCAAAATATACTGTGAATGTTTAAGTTAAAAAAAAAAAAAACTGACCATGAAAGATGCATTGCCATCAACCTCCCTCAAAACATTCTTTCTTTTGATTCAAACATGCTTATCCTATTGTTCCTGCTATTTCTGTGAGTAGTTCTGAAAGTTTTCATGAGTTGTGGTCAAAAATATGGTGCATGCCACTGCTGAATGCCATCCAGTAAAAAGGCAGGCTTGTAAAAACATTCCAATGTGTTCACATCCAACTTATTCACCAGATCTGGCACCTTACAACTCTGGAAATTGATTGAATCCATTGAGGCGGCCACAAGAATACAATTAAAGATGCTCCTGAAAGAAGATTTACAGAACTGCTTGCTAAAGTGACAAGAACAGTAGGATGTGTGTTCAAAGTGGGAAGCATTTTGAACTGTATTTTCATATCTCATAATTGAGTGTTTTTTTTCAACTTGCTTTCTTCTTGTCTTGAGGTAGGTTAATGGCAATCATCTTCTGTCATGATACATTTTGTTAAAAAGTTATATATTCACCATATTTCAAGCATACCTAATACAGTGCCTCAAAGTATCTCTCCAAGCAAAACACTACTAAAGGAAAACAGTAGTTTTTTAAGGGAAAAATATAGCAGACACTATCCTAAGCATGTCTCAACACTTAGTATTACCAGTGTACCAGTGAAACATAAATCTCATACTTCCCAGAAAGATGCAACAAAGTACAGCATTACTCTATGATATTCATGGAGGAAAAATGCATAACCTGAAGAAGCTATGAAGAAATATCAGATGGTGCTGGGGAGATAGCTCAGCAGCTTAAGCACCTGCCTGGCAAGTGCAAAGCCTTGAGTTCAACCCCAGTTTAAAAAAAAAATCACATACAGAAAAAATAAGAAAAAACATCTGGCTTATCCTTTTCAGAAATGCCACAAAGAAAGTTGGGCATCATGGTACACACCTGAAATCTCAGCCCTCTGGGAAGCTCAGGCAGTTTGAGCCCAGCCTGGGAAATTTAGTTGATTTAGCAAAACTCTGTCACAAAGTAATAAAATTAAAAAGGGCTTACGGCAAAGTTACGAAAGATAGACTGAGAAACATTTCTTTATTTTAAAAGATAAAAAAAGACAATAAGGACCAGCCAAATAGCTCAGCTGATTAAATTGCCTGCAAGCAGATGCAGGGGCCAGGGCTTCAATCCCCGGGCCTACCTTCCTGGCCCAGTGCCCGAGGCACACTGGAAGGCAATTGAGACCGGGCATGATGGCATGCCTGTAATTTCAGCTCTTGGGAGGCAGTAAACAAGCAGATCACTACAAGTCTGATCTAGTAGCGAGATTCTGAACACTCTGAAGACTGTTCCCTAAAAATACAAAAAAAAAAAAAAGACAATAAATAGTAATGTGTCACCTTGACTTTGAAATTAGACCAGAAAAAATACTTTATTACAAAGGACATTAGTGGAGTAGTTGGTAAAATTTGATTAAAGTATATCATTAAATAACAGTAAGGTAGCAATATTAATGTCCTGGTATTCATTCTTGTGCTATAATTATGAGTGAATGTCTTTGTTTTTTTTTGGAAATACACAATAAAATATGTAGTGATAAAGAGCTATTAGGCTGATATTTTCTAATATTTGAGAAATANGATATAAAAATAATGTGTCCTAAACACAAACACATACGCCTACATACACCACACACACACACACACACACACACACACACACTACACACATTCTCTCTCTCTCTCTCTCTCAGAGGCTTATAGAGGCAAAAGGGAAACATAATATGTGTTAACATCTGAGAATTCTGTGTGGAACATAAACAGAAGGAAGCTCTTTGTACTTGCACTATTTTTGTATTTTTTTCTGTAAGTGTGAAGTTATTTCAAATGAAAAACATTCCTTGGAGTCCAAGTAGACCAAGTCTGATTCTCTGAGACACACTCTTAACTGTGCAGAGGGTCATGGAAAATCTAGATCCTAAACCAGAGGCTCTTTCTACCACAGCCTGTGTCTGCACAAACAGAAACTTGGTCTTGAGATCTGCACCAAGAAGCATTCCAGGGCTTCCGAGCCCATCGAAGTGAACCTTCTCTTTGCTGTACCTATTAGTATCATTGTGGGAACAGACAAGATTGTACCGTTGCACACAGAACATCCTCTCTGCCTTGGTACAAGTGTGACAATCGTGGGGAGCTGAGGAAGAAGCTAGACTCTGTAGAAGCTCCTGTGTCTTCAGCAAAGTGAAGAGAATAGCCACTACCTCAGATTTGTGTGTGTTCAAATTTCACTCCTACCTCTTAAATTCCTATGTAAGTACAGGCAAATTACTTGGTCTCTATTTCTGTACAATGAGTATAATATATCATTAATTGCCATTAGGACAACTGGGAGAGTTAAATGAGATAATTCATGCACAGCAATTAGTATGGGCCCTATACGTAGCACTAGGCACATGTGAATTGTTAACATGACTGAAAAAAGAATGCCTGATACAAAGCCATCTCCAGACATTCATTTCTGAAAAAGTGAACTACAAAATAATTCATTTGGTAAAGAATTTTTATGGATATGTAGAGTCAACTCTCGAATACCTGAACAGTTAGCATTTTGTTTTTGCAAGAAACACAGTCATAAATGACTATTTTCCTTCCATCTTCTTCATTAAGGAAACTGATCATTAGAGAATTAGAACCTAAATGTCCATGAGCAGGAAACTATTTAAATACTTTATGATACTCTCCTTCATAGGAATGATAGGAAGTAATGAAGAAGAATGAGGCAGATAAAAATGCACTGGAATGGGAAGATAGCCAATTCACACTGAGGTAAGGGGAGGAGAACAAACAGAAAAATAGGATTTCTAGTTTGTCTGTGATGTCTTGAAATATGTACAAAGAAGAGAAAGGGAATTAGATACTTATATTCAAAGCAGTTAAGAAATAATGGAAAATGGAATTTAGGAGAGAGTAGAAAAGGTTTAGAGTCTTTTTAATACCTTACTGGCTGTAGCTGTTTATTAGGACATTTCAGTAATAAGCATTATTTGTACACTCATAGGGTTACATTATGTGCATACACATAAGTGTCATATAGTTTATATTTTTATAATATACATGTATCTTTAATATTTTGTCCATCATATCTATTGTATGCTGTTTTACATACATACATACATACATACATACATACTATATATAATATATACATATATATATATATATATATAATTACATGATGCATCAGAGATTCTAGCTGTTCCCAGAGATACACATCAATTTGTCATAGTATCTAAGTAGGTATGAGGTTGGTCTGGGATAGAAGAGAATAAATCACAAAATCTGTCAGCTAATAGAAATAAATGGTTCTTAACCATTCACCTGATACCTTCACTTTGTTGCTTAGGTAGAAAAGTAAGCATAACAGAAAATCAACACACATTTCATACTAGTATTCTAAGGTTAGAGTGATAGACTACTGGTGAAAATCTGAATCACTGTAGAGAAAAGTGTAAGTGCAACAAAATAGTTATATGTTCAAGAGTTGTACTTATTATGAAGAAATATTTTAAACAGGAGAACCATGGAGGGGAAATGAATGAAAATAACCCTCAATAAATGACAAGTATAAAACAAGAACATGAGGTTCAAAGGTAAATTTCCTAGCCCAAAGGCACACATGAAATTAGTGCTGTGATTGTGGAGTCGGTTAGCTGCAAGGGCCGTGCAAATACTACCCATGGGTATGAGGCCCAGTGTCAAGGATAAGAAGCCTACTAGCGCCCATCTGCACTGATTGGGCAGTCCAGGAATGTAGGCTTGATCTTGCTGACAGTCCTCCTTTCAAGAGAAGCCAGATGCCCATACGAAACATCCTGACTGGGGAACATGGGCCAACAAACACAGAATGTGTTCACATATGGCAAGCAGGAGGCAGCTGTGTGAAGGGCCAGTCCTGCAGACAGCATTTGCCACCTTTGGATCTAAGGCTACTGGTTCCTCAGTAAGACTTTCTCTCTCCTGTTCTGTCCTATTTGTCCCCAGACTCCGACCCTGGTCAAGCATTTGTCCTAAAAATAAAATTTTAAAAAGAAAGGAATAATTACAAGGTACCAGATGAGAAAGTAAGGCTCAGAAGCACAAGAAAGAAAATTTAATTAGAAACAGGAAGAAGATTCTGGCCTTTAAAAAGCATTGAATTGAATAGGCCAAGAAGAATTCTTCATGTGATTCTATAATAACAATTTTAATAGGAGAACTAAATTGAGGGTGGTATGGAAAGTTGCTAAGGTAGTTGATTCATTCCAGATGAATCAATAAAGAAGATGTCAGTGAAGAAATGCCATTGAAAACAGAACTCCAGTAGGCAGATAAAGTGGAGGCAGCACAGAGAGAAGAGCCAGCAGACTAAAACCCTTGAGTGTGCGGGGTCTGCTGTGCTGGTGGAGAGGATGCCAAGTGGTGTGGTAGAGACAGGCTGCATCAAGGAGTAGAGACAGTGTCCATGAGGGCAGTGTGGATGCTGTTCTCTCAGAGAAAAAGCTAAGAGATAGCTCTTAGTGGGTGACACGATTCTCCCCCTGCTTTCAATTTTCTCTGGCATGTAACAAATAGCTTTATATTAGTATATATTCCCAGTACATAATGTTGACAATCTGTGTGAGGAGGTGGTAAATGTACATATTGCATTTTCATTCCTTTTTTCATTCTCTTCTCCCCCGCTTTGCCCCCTCTTTTCATTTCTTGATCCCTTCCCATTTGAGAAAGATCTATCTCCCTACTTCTTATTGTCCATCTCATATGTGTTTTGCTCTTTGATTATAATCTTGTTGGCTGAAAAAAGCCTGAAGAGTTAGCTATTTTAATCATTGTTGGGGAAGTGAACTAGTACAGAATCAGTGGACATAAGGAAGGAGGGCTGCATGGGGTGTAGGGGTCACCACAGAGGTGAGGTTCATAGAGCTGCCCCACTGAGGTGAGTGCCTAGATCAAGGCTGCAGGATGACTTTGAGACTTGCACGGAAGGGTCCATTTGGGAACATGAAGAGCACAGAGTGGGGTAACAATTCTCTTGTTAAGAGCCTGAATTTTCCTGCTTTCCTACATGAGGAAGCCAATGAAATAATGGGGCTGTGTAGTCCAGCAGGGTTTTGAAATTTCTGATTCTCAACTTGAAAGATAAATCAGACCTGGAAATCAAAATTTATTTTTACGATCAACAGGATTTTTAAAATCAAAATTATGTGATTGAGGTTTTGCAGAGCATAAAAGGATGCAGAGTATTGGGGAAAAGGGATTTGACAGTTAAATGGTAGAAAATGCGCACATTTAAAGATTAAATTAGAGGGCTGGCCAAATAGCTCAGCAGATTAAAGCACCTGCTTAGGCAGAGTACAGTGGCCAGGGTTCGATCCCTAGTATGCTGTGCTGGTCCAGCCTCCGGGGCATGCTGAGGCTGTGATTGAGACTGGGCGTGGTAGCACATGTCTATAATCCCAGCACTTGGGAGGCTGAACACAGGTGGATCACTACAAGTTCAATCTATATAGTGAGACCCTGTAGATCCTTACTAAAAAACACAAAAAAGAAAGAAAGAAAGGAAAAGAAAGAAAGGCAGGCAGATTAATATTGGGATGAAAATACTAAATAAGGAAAAAGAAATTTAAAATAATCTGAACTTCCATTATCAAGGACTTTGTTAATGTCATATTTTGGGTAAGGTCTCCATATATTTAATTCTCACAATAACGTTGTGAAGCAGCTGAAACTCAGAGAAGTTAAAGAATTTGAGTAAGGATATAAATATCTAGGTTCACAGAACACAGCATACAAATGGCTAATAAACATCTGAAAAGATGCTGAAATTCTTTGGTAGTTAGGCAATACATGAGATTTGTAAAAGTTTTTAAGAGGACTATAAATGCTTTGAGGAAGGGCTACTGGAACATTGTTGGTAACATGAAATGGTACTGCTATTTTAGAAGGCCATCTGGCAACATCCATTAAAATTAAATATACATGTTAAATATTAAGTTAATATATACATGTCTTTGATGTAACTAGAATATAAAATCACCAAGTCTGAGATGTCTGGAAACAAATGGAATCTTCATCAATGTAACAATGGCTTAATAATCTCTGGTGCTCTCATATTTAAAAGAATGAGTTGGAATCATTTCTATAATGAACTATTAAGTGAGTAAGACAAGAAGCAGAGAAGAATATAAAATGTGATACCATCTTTACAAAGCAAAATAAAATATATATTTGGTATTTCTTCTACATGTATATGTATATCTTTGTCCAGTCATGTTGTAAGTGCTATCATTGGGATTTAGGTTCAGATCTGCCTGATTTCAAATATTTGACCACTAGAGAAATAAGAAGAAATATTGTCAAGTAAATGACTGCACAAAAAGATTAAATGACCTGATGCTAAGGAAAGGCTTTTAGATTTGGCAATGGGGAGGCCATTTGTGCCCTTTGGAAGACAGGCTTCTAAAGAGTCACTGGACAGATGCTGGGGGCCAGGTGCACAGGCATGTTAAGGAAGTGATGCAATGCTGACAAAGATCACCAGGCAGTTGTGAGTTTGGTGGGAGGAAGTAAACCTAAGATACAGCTTTCTTGTGTGTTTTAAGCAGGTGGCTGTTACTTAGGTTTTGCATTATCTTATCACGTTGACTTTAAGACCACCTTAACACACCAGTAAGTTAAGAGCGAAGATTAGACATGAGAGAGTGCTCAGGTCCCAGAATAGTTGGAGGGGAAAGCTGAAGGACTGCTTATTGATCTTGCTCTCCTGAGCCCCTTCTAGGCAATGCCTCTGAAAGATAAATCACTTCTTTCAAGTGATAATTTTGATAATATAATTTCAAAGTTCTTAAGTAGAGGAAAAAAAAATACAACCACAGATCTAAGAAAGCCAGCCACTACTCCATTCACTGCTACCCAATTGCTAAGATTCTGAAATGCCATCAGTAACTTATCTGAAACCCAAGATATTAAAGAAATCCCATTTCCTTCAGTAAGAGAAGTGACTTAGGAGCAAATACCATTCAAGGGCAATTCTGGTTGGTGGTTATCTCTGGACCTGTCAACCATGGCCTTGCATTAGCTTTGTCCTTCTGTCTCATATTTGCTTTCTGCAGACCAGTTCCTGGACATTCTAACCAGTGTTCCTGAGTAGGACAGCCACATACCTGTTCCCTAGTTCTAATCCAGCTAAAAAGGATGGGAGAAATTACTCAAATCTTTTCCCTGCATTTCCATCTTTGCCACTAACAGAAAAGACTCTCAGGAAACTGGAAGTCCTGTCTTCCAGTGGAGGAGTACCTGTTTGCTACTCCTGTGCAGCTGGCGCCATGTGCTAGCTGTCCCTGCTCTGAGATTGTTCATTGGTGGAACAAAGCCTCCTCTGCCATGGTGAGGTGAGCTCAGATCTCTGCCATCTCTAGCCAAGTTCACTGAGCTGAGGGAAAGAAATTAACTCAAGGACAAGGAACAGCTTTATTTTGGTCTCCAGTATAAACTGCATGCATTTCACAAACTGCCTTTGGCTTTATGCTTTGCTTTGTTTTTAATTATTTGTATTTTTTAAAGAAAGTACAGATTAGAATTAAAACAGAAAAAATTACAAGGGATATAGATTTTCACTTAACAAAGTAATATGCATTTCACAATATTTGTTGTAATACATAGTGTCTTCCAACCAGTTATTCCTATTACCAGATATATGCATGAAAAATTGGAAGAGGAGGGGCTGGCGAGATGGCTCAGTGGTCTAAAGCACCTACTTGGAACAAGCTTGGCGA
>NDGM011185949.1:0-13098 GCA_002564305.1 Octomys mimax
ATAGTGATCTGCCTGTTTACAGCCTCCCAAGAGCTGGGATTACAGGCACGTGCCACCATGCCCGGTCTCAGCTGCAGTCTCAGCACACCCCAGGGACGGGGCTAGCACAGCAGGCCCGGGGATCAAACACCCAGCTCCTGCATCTGCTTGCAGGTGTTTCAATCTGCTGAGCTATTTGGCCGGGCCTACATAAAAGACACTTTCTGGAAATAAACTCTAGTTTATCTCTTTAAGCAAAAATGAATGTAATACCTGCTTTTATTTTCAGAAAAATATGGTAAAGAGTTTGGGTTCGGCCTAGACACTGCAGTGAAGTCCTAGCAGATAAAAAGCAGAAAAAGAAATACACCTCTCTACTTTTCATATAATAAATGGGGAGGTAGCTCAGCAGCATAAGCATCTGCCTGGCAAGTAGAAGGTCACAAATTCCATCCCTGGTACCACAAAAATAAATAAATAAATTAAATAAAAGGAAAAAAGGAAGCTACCCTGATACTTGTCATAAGCATCACCTGGTGATATACACCAGGTGTCTGTCAGCGTGTATCTAGAGCGTGCATTTCTAATTCCCCCTTGTAAGCAAATACAGAGCCAGTTAATTGTGTTTACCAAATGTATCACTTCTATGTGAGGTGCTTTGAAGCAACACCTTGCTTGGTCTTCTCTGGTTCCTCTTCTATGACATCTATAGCATGAATGTGCCTGTCCCAGCTTTGATAGACTCGATTAGGATGGAGACACAGGTACTGGTCATGCTAGGTGACTAAAGGATGCTTCAGATGACTGTGTCCAGGTCACCGCACCTGTCATCCCCATCACCCATGGAGGTGCTTAAGGGGGAAGTAAGTTTCTTTCTTCTTTTATGCCACTGCGTCTTTAATCACTTGGGAAGATGTTCCCCCTCGTTGAAAGAATCCACAGAGCTCAGTTGTCTTGAACAGTGACAGGTTTTGTGATTGTTAGCACTGCGGGGACATATTGAATGAGTTTGTTCAGCAAGATCTGACAGGCACTGTTCTGGTTCAGATCTGGAATATCAGTGGTGGGGCTTGCAGAAGTGGATTAGATTATGGGCACATCCTGGCCTTTGAGTCCAGACCTTGATAGGCTCATTGCCTTCCTCAGCTCCTACTTTCTCTCTCTGCTTTTTGGACTTCATGACACGAGCAGCTTCTCCTCCACTATGTCTCTCTGCTATGCCATTTTTTCCTTACAGTTGGCCAATGAGGGACTGGAACCAGGACCCAGCATAACTCTTTCCTCTTGAAATAGCAGATGTCACCTACTGGGTCTGAGCCACAAGACAGGGACTATGACAGATGTGTGCAATGTGCAGAGAAACAAGATATCAGAGAAAATAAACTGCTATAATAGCAAATTAAGATGTGTCATTTTAATAGACCAATTTCCCACAATGAATGTATTCACTATGTACCACAAACTTGTCCTAATTTTCTTTTTAAATGCTGGTGCTATGGTTTGCGACTAGTCGTTCCCCCAAAGCCTCATGTAAGTCACGGGGCAGACTTACTTGTAGAGTTTGTGATTAACTCATGATCCACTGGGATTATGGGTCTTCACACTGTTGGGATTATGGGTGTGAGTGCTACACTTGGCCTGGTATGTAATTCAGGTAGAGAGCCTGAATGTAACATAAGAGAGACGGAGAGATGGACTTGCTCTCTGTAGCCACCATTGCTGCTACTCCTCCAGTCTCGCTCTTGCCCTTATGCTGTTTTCCGCTGCCAGCAACAGCTGCTCTCTGCACTGGACTCAGTTGGGTATGGACTGAAACCTCCAGCAACTGGGAGCTAAGGAAAACTTTCCTTCCCTCATTTTGTGTGTCAAGTATTTGTCCCTGTGACAAGAGAAGAGTTACTGAAACAGAAGAGATATATGTAAGAATAAAGAGAATGGACAAGGAATAGGGAGAAACGATTTTTAAAAAGGAAATGACATGATATAGCTTAAAGAAAGAGCTGATGGGACAAGACAATACATTGCATAAAGGGGTTAAAAAGAATTCTTAGGGGCCAGGGATATGGCTCAGCAGCTCAAGTGCCTGCCTGGCAAGTGCAAGGTCCTGAGTTCGATCCCTGATACCACAAAAAGAAAAAAAAAGAAAAAGAAAACAGAAAAAGAAAGAAAGAAATTGAATTCTCCAGGATACTGAATCTGAGACACTGTTCTCAATGGTTTTTGCAGTTCTCAGAATAGAACAAGGGTCCCCGCATGCTACCCAAGTGCTCTACCATAGTTCTGCTACATCTACATCTTCAAAATTGTTTGTAGATAGAAAAAAGTTCTCTCTTCTATCTCTTTTCCGTAATAAACTATTGGTGCAATTTTTGTAGGAGCTACATTGTGTCAAGCTTTCCAATTAATTTCAGTAATACAATTGTTTAAATGAACTGACTGCATGAATTACCATGTGCTTTTCTATCTGTGTAGTGTTAGTTTTCTTTGGAAATTAAATGTGGATGGTATTTATGATGCATCCTTCTCTGGGAAGCACAGACGTGTATCAAATACCGTAGAGGAGGGAGACAAACTCTGTGTCACCTTCATTAATAAATGAAAGTTTACAAGATGCATGCAGGGAAGGATCTTGTTAGATGGTCTTACAAGCTTGTAAGGAGGAGGCTGAGACATACAAAAACTTAAGGCAACATCAAGGGGCTTCCAATGTTGTTAGCAACCTTACACTAAGTGAGCGTGTTAGGAGAACAAAGCTAGAAAACATCCTCTCTCTCCAGTCTTTTTGCTGACGCTCTGGGCAATAGCTACATTATCCAGTGTATCAGTATGATGGAGACTCTTGTAGACACCTTGTGCAAACAGTAGTGCATCTCTCCTAGTGTGCTCTGCAGGGAATGTGGGATGAGGGTCCTCTTGTCTGAACAATAAGAGAGAGACTCCCTTTTCCCATCTCCTGTAGGTGAAACTCCTAGCATGACTGTCAAGGCTCTTCAGGACATGACTCCAAATGGGCTTCCACCACCTGCTTAGTCAAGCCAACTGTTACCCTTTGTATCTTTTATATCCTGCTGTATCTGATCCATATCCTTTTCAGGTAGACTCATCCTTTGTGTTTATAGCTTGAAGACTCTACTTATCTCTATAGATTCAGGTTAAATAGCACTCCTTTCTAGATCTTGTTTTACTTTTTTTTTTTTTAAGGTTTATTTATTTATTTATTTATTTATTTGGTACAGGGTCTCTACACAGCTCAGACTCATAGTGATCCTACTGTCTCAGCCTCCCCAGCACTGGGATTACACCATACCCAGTTTTGCTGGCCAGCACAGCATGTGGTATCAGGGAATAAACCCCTGTCCATGTGCTTACCAGACAGGCACTTAGACCACTGAGTTATCTCCCTGGAACTAGATCTTCTTTTAATATGTTTCATTTCATCACATGGTTTCACACATTTCTTAGGTATCTTATTTAGCTGCTCATGACATTTTTCATTGAATTTCTAAGTTCCAGCACTCACAATCTGAAACTGTTGAAAAGGTGTTTTTTTTTAAATTTTCCTCTCTCTCTATGCTTCCTGCCACCCCTTAAATCACACAAGCCTTTGTACTGAAAGAACAAAATCAAGTGCACTGCTACACAACTAGTTCTTACATTGTTCCACCTCCTACTTTGGGAAAGTGGAGACAAAAGTAAAAAAAAAAAAAATCACTTACACAAGGTTACTCAATGGCATTTCTGTTTTACGCTATAGAGTAGACAAGACATTTTATCTGACAACCTCATATATCAATTTCTAGGTGGAAATGATTTAAAAAGTTTTCATGGTATGACTTTACCTGGCGTATGTAAAATATAGAGATTGAAAATCATCATTTGTGAGAATGAAAAAATAATGTTAATAACAATTATAATAAGGGATATTATATAAATTTTTCTGGAAGAAAGTGACAGAGATACTAATCCTAATAAAAAGAATTTATAGAAGATGATTGACTCAAAAACTTAAACTTTTCTCTCAGAGAAGAGAAAATTCTATCATTAAGCACAGCTCAAGTGACATCATTAGCTGTTAGCATCTCACTCCTTATTCTTCAATTGACTTTAACATCTGAGTCCACATAGTAACTGTTATTGGCTTAGTTCTGCAAATACCATTGAGAGTGTCTGCGGCATTTAAGGTACAATTTGTAGCATCTGCATGGAACAAAGAAGAAAACCTGTGGAATATTTGTCCATTGTAGTTGCAGAGCTTCTGTTCTCCTTGGAATTGAGAGACAGAAGGAAGAAAGGAGGGAGAGAGAGAAGAACACAGAGAGGCAGGGTGAGAGAGAGTGGGGGGCTTCTGTTCAGTGATGGGAAACAAATAATTCAGCTCAGGGTGGAGGTTGAGTGTAATAGATATTGAGAAGGTAAAATTGCAGAAAAGCCCGTTCTCCACACACGTACCAGTTTACTTCACTTTGTTAATTGCCCAGTTAGCAGTCCCTGATTTAGTCTCCTAGAAAATGCTGGTCACGGTGATGCTGGCCATTACACTGCTCATTGTATAAGCCAATCCCTAATTAACAAGACATTCTGTCTCCATATTGTCTGTTTGCTTATCCAACAGAAGGCCTAGACCATTGGAGATTGGGACCTGGTATTCTGGGATTTATTTTGATCAGTTCCCATCAATGTGAATAAATCTGCCTCCAAATTCTGGGTGTTGTTTAGGTGTTTCTGTTTGCCATCGTACCTGTCCCTTGGCCTGGAAGACTGACCATGCTGACTTCTTAAATCACCAGTCATGCTCTTTGCAGACAGAGCAAGGACTTTTCCAGGTCAAAATGGGGAGCTTACTCTCAAAATTTCTTTAGTCCCCTTGTGGTCTTGGAAGAGAATTCCTGCTTCCCCATTCAAGTGGCTCCCTTCAGGTTCCAAAGGTAGAAGGATGCTATCTGTCTGTCTGTCTGTCTACTTTTCTGACTATCTGATTCCAGTAAGAATGCTGGGGGCTCCCCCATTTGTCTGTTACTCCTGCTAAGTTCTAGAAGAAGAGTTTGATGAACTCTTGTTAGTTAAGGCCACCCTCAAGGGGAAGGGGATTCAAGTGTTCAACTTCTGAGTGCTGCTGTGTGATTGTGTGAGAGGGTGGCCTGGAGAGCACAGCAATAGGCTGCTCCATGCATGCTCCAGGTAGAGGAGCACTGGTAGCAGCAGGTGACTAGTCCTCATGCACAGTTCCATGGTGATCGACATATGGCACAGCAAAACCCTCACACTCTCCTTAGCTAAATCATGCCTAAGTCCCTGTGAAGGGCAAGGCCAGGCAGGCATCTGAATGCTCTCTCTCTCTCTGAAGGGTACTCACTTTCTGTCTGTTGTTCCATCATTCGAGAACATACAACATATACCATAGGGAGACAGAATGGAAACCATTTAGTTAAAACCCACAGTCCCTGACTGCAGAAAAAGGGACTCTTACAGAGTTGGCAAAAGAAAAAAATGCTGCCTTAATCTCAAAAAAAAGAAAGAAAAAAAGAAAGAAGAGAAGAGAAAAGAAGAGAAGAGAAGAAGAGAAAAGAAGAAGGAAAAAAGAGGCCCATTTTTCCTGAGAATCACACCTTGGTACCCTGGTCTGCTGCTTCAGTTGCTGCCCAAACCTACAGCTTCCCTCCCCCCTCCAGACTCATATACCTCAAGTGAATTGATCCAGCTCCAGTCCGCTGACTACATTCAGCCACAGAGGATCCCCCAGAGACGCTCCAATCTCAATCAGATGGTGTCATCTAAGGCCCACTGGAGATGACTGTCAGCAATTTCTTCTGAGTTGCACATTTTTACTGAGGAAAATTGGACTGTCAAACCTGACAAATGAGTTGTACCCTGTCAGTCCTGAATGGACCAAACAGATCAAGATCTATCAAATTGGACCTCTGAGAGCCCATGGTCATTGTAAAAGTTGGGGGTCCTGTGACTTTCCTAATAAACAATAGAAGAGAACTCGGCCTTGAAAAGTTCCTTCTGTCGAAAAGTTGCCATCAATTGGGCAACAGGGACTCTTGCTTCTTGTCCCTTCTACCAGCCACAAGCACATAGCCTGATATCTCCCTCACACTAAGCCACTCTCATTTATCCCTGCTGTCAGATGTGACAGGAAGCCTAAACAGGCATCCAGGCACATGTCAGCAAGGTAGACTGTTAATCTCCATGGCCAAGAGCTCTGTGCCATCAACAATGCAGACATTACCTTCACTCTGGTTCCTGGCCCATGCTCTTTTTGTATTATTTTAAATTTAAAAGATACCTTTCTCTGCTTCTGATTTGCACCCTTAAGCCCCTTCAACCAGAAAGATCCTGAGATAAAAGGCCAATTTATAAGGGGTTAAAAACTTTCCCACCTTGGCTTTGCACCTGTGTCTACATGACAATAAAGCCTTCTTAGTCATCAAAGCCAATCCAGGAAGCTATCTGAAAGGATCTCAGATTCATCCCAAGCTAAAAAAGCTTTATCCCTGTCCCAGAGCACACAGAGGAAATTCCAGGAAGGGGGTTGTTGTGGTCTGGGGTTCTTGGAAGGGGAACAATATAATACACATTTTATAATATTAAGGTTTATAAGGTATCACCCAAGAATCGTGTACAACAAGTGCAGGAAAACTAATCATGCACTGAATGCTAAAGAATTCAGCCAAAGACCTGGTTCCTACTTCACAGATCTGTGCTGGAAAGGCCCAAGGGTCATTGGTGGAAGCTAGGACGTCTATGCTAATAGGATGAAGAATCTGTACTAGGAAGCTGAGGAATCTGAATTGAAGCCAGGAAGTAAGGCTCAAGGCAAGCATCAGAGTTTCCCAAAAGTCACTATAGCCATCATTAGCAACAGTGAGGTCACAACTTCCTCCAGTGATGAAGATCACTGACTTCCCATCAGGAAAGCTGATGAGACAAGTTTCTCCTAGAGGCTGAGCAGTGCACCATCTTCCCCTCTGGAATCAGGAAGTGATGCTCAAGATGAGAACCAAAGAGTCTCCAAAGTTCATCAGGGAAGCCAGCATGACAAGGTCCTCCTGCAGAACAGCCCAAGAGAACCAGTAGCTTTCAAGAGCTCCAATAGCTTCTCAGAACAGCATCCCTAGCAGCATTTGGCAGCTTCTCCTGTTCTGCCCTTATGCTGCTGGCCACAACCCTCAGGTGGGCCTCCCCCACCTAGTAGCATGCTAGTTTAACTCAGGTGCATGTAATAAGTTGACCACCAGTTAGGAGTCCACTACAGGGGTTCAGCTGGTATCAGCCACTGGATACACAGTACTCTGCTTTGCTGACACAGACCCCGAGAAGGGGTTGGGCATCAGAGGCTGCTACACTGATTGGCTGAGCCCAGGTCATGAGGGACTCCTTCATGACTAAATGATGGAGACATTCTCATCACTTGAAGTGCACAGAAAAACCATAAGGTAGAAAATTCATTGAATTGATTTATAAGAGGATGGGGCTGGCACAGGAGTCTAAACTTTAAACTAGGCCAATATAAATTATCTAAGTCAAAGCAGAAAGAAGGGTGAATAAAATCTAATCCATACCTCAGAGACATTATTAGTGATGTGGGTAGAACAGCACTATAAATAATTTCAATTCAAACATAGAGAAGAGAGAAAAATAGGTTAGCAAAAAAGAAACAGTATGGTATTGAAAACTGTCAACATTGGATGTTAGGCAAAAAGTTATGGATTCAAGAAATTCTCTGAAACTGGGCCAGCCGAAGAGCTCAGCAGACTAAAGCGCCTGCTTAGACAGGCTCAGGGGCTAGGGTTTGATGTCTGGCTTGCTATCCTGGTCCCACACCCAGGGTATGCTGAGATGAGGACTGAGACTGGCCATGGTGGCATGCACCTGCAATCCCAGCACTTGGGAGGATCTCTACAAGTCCAGTCTGTGTACTGAGACCCTGTAGTCCCTGTACTAAAATACATTTAAAAAAGAAAGAAAGAAGAAAGAAAGAAAGAAAGAAAGAAGAAAGAAAGAAAGAAAGAAAGAAATTCTCTGAAATGCAAACATAATTGTGAAAGAATATCATACCTGGACATATCTGAGCCAAATGTATGGAAATCAACAGTTAAGAAAGCATCTTAAAAGTAACCAATGTAAAACAATAAAATAGCTACAGGGAGAAATAATTAGAATATCTTAGAATTCTCACTAGAAGTGCTTCTGGCCAGACCTGGTGTGATGGCATATACTTGTAAGCCTAGATTCTGGGAGCCTGAGATGGAAGGTCCCCAAGTACAAGCACCTAAGTAACTCTGCAAAAATAAAGAGTCAGAGGAAGGAAAAGGGTTGGGAACACAGCTCTGTGGGATGCCCCAGGTTAAATCCCCAGAACTACAAAAATGTGACTTATGTAACAGCCCAATGTATTGTCTACCTGATGACATTAGCACTGTGCATTTTTTAAAAAGGCTAATTCTGTAGTTGTTGAGTAAGGTGCTCTACGAATATAAAATTTGTACTTTTATTAATTTTTTAGATATTTTACCAGTTGTTTAGACAAGGATATTAAAGCCTAGAGTGGCATGAAGTTAGGAATTTCACTCTTACTAAATTTTATATTTTGTTTCACGTCTTCAAGATTCATTACTAAGCAAATATAACTTAAGAGGTTTTTTCTTTATGAACTGGGTATTTTTATTATGTAAATAAATTCTTCTTGGAAATGATAAATAAAATACATTGACACTCAGAATTCTGACCAGTAAAAGTGTTCTTGAGCATAAAAGTAAAATAGTGACAATTGCAAGAGGTAAAGTAAGATAATTTGCCTCCATTATGTCTGAATACGGTGCTGGAGCTGGTTGTTAAGGGTGGGAAAATAATACGACAGGAGACATTGTTTCTTCAGAAAGAATTGAAATGCATTGAAAATATGCATTCATCGATAAGTAAAACTCCTATCTATTTCTTTTAAATACTCACTACCCTTTATAACAAGAATGGCCTTTTCCATATATCCTGATTTAATACATAAGATATCACCTAGACTCTGCCGTACACTGGAGTGGTTAATAACTCTGATGTTTGTGCTTGTTCTAAATATTAGAAAAAGTGGGATAATAGGAAAAGATTATAAAAACAGTGATTTTGTGAAGTATGATACCAAGCAGTATTACTAAAAATGTAAAGCAAAGAGTTAATGTCAATGAATTTTAAATTTCTAAAAGTTATTCAAATATTTTAAATAATAATAAAAGATTGACAGGTAAATGAAAGAATTGACAGGTAAATAAAAGACAAAAAGAGCATACAGAAAGTATTACTGTTTATTTTTAGTAAAACTATCTTATCGCACTCTGTGTAACTACTTTGAAGATTATGATAAACGTGTAATATGTACTGTTATCTATTATTATTTGATCATAAAATTTTGGCTTTTTTCATAAAATAAAATTTAAGAGACTTAAATGGTATGATAGAAATTACTACATTCTATCTTATTGGACTGAATATTTCCATTTAAAAATTTCCAATGTTAACAGTAGGTTAATATGTAAGGGGCAACTATATGACACCATAAGATACACTTTAAGGAACAGTTAGAGTTATGTTGTTTGATCAGTTTCACATGACTATATCTGACAACATGATGAAGATAAGAATATGCAGTGTAATAAACATTATTAATTTCCTATTATCTTCTTTTGAAATTCTGCCTAATTTTTATTGTGTATTTTTCTCTTTTAAATAAAAAAGATGTATTTTTCAGTGCAATTCTAGGAACTGGCTGAAAAATAAATAGATTAAACAAAGATCTAAATAGAAAATATAATAAGCCTTATGTGACTATAATACCACATTATGGCCACTATGACAAAGAGTATTCTAAAGATAAAGATATCTAATTCTTAATCAGCAAAGGAGAAATTACAACACAACCATAATATAGAATGGCTTACCAATAAAGCCTAAAAATATTCAAAGCAAAATTGAAGAGGGTATCTTCCTATAAAGAGGAAGTTATCCATACCTTTCTTCAAGAAGTTGATAAAATATCTAGAAACAATTGTAATAAAACCATCAATGGCTAAAGTGATGTTTATAAGTCTTGCGCTTCTTTAATTGCAGGCAAAATTATTCTTTTTAAGTTCACATTTTTACAGTTGCCAACAATTATATATGTTCATTAAGGGCCGGATACCCTCCAAGAACTTTAATGTATTAACTCAATTATAGGAAGTGTTCCCCTATGTGTGGTGAATGAAAATATTTCTCAGTTTTTAGGGTAAATACATGATAGAGGCAGTTATGAAACTTGCAACAGCATTGACCTTGCCAGCTGTATAACCTGAGGTGTTACAGCATTGATATATGGGATGAAACAAAGTGTTGCTCTTTTGTATGTTCAAAACAGCATGCTGTGTAATTCACAAGAGTGGTGGCATGAGGGACATCTTCATGGTCATCATTTTGGTCATTAACTTATCTGCTGTTATTTGTTTATAACAAAGGTCCTGTGGTGCCAGGAAAGCAACGTCTGTGGCTCCCTGCTGTAGGAGTTTGAGTATTTCCTTCAAGGAATCTCAGCCATGTCACAAGTCCCTGGATATGTACCTTACACAGGATTGGTCTTCAGTTAGGTTGGTATAATTTCTGTTACAACAACTTTCAATAAATTTACCCTTAAAGCCTATTTTTCTCTGAGAATTTTAAAAAAGATAATAACTGGCCACATCTGAGAAGTGAAGTTTCCCTAAATAAAGTGTAGAGGAGCTTTTAAAATTGTCTTATGCAATGCTATAAATTAAATGTCAAAAAATCTGTTGCTCTGAGTTTATAATATCCTTTCCCAAGTTATTAGAGTAGGGATGACTAATTAAGAAATTTTAAAAATTTGTAGAAAACACAAATTTCTAAACTAAGGAATCCAAATTGTACATATTTTGCAAAACTATTGTTAAAGATATTGAACAAATTCATTCCTATGTATCCTGGTGAAAGAAAATGTCCAATATTTGGGTATATCTTTTATTTTACATGGATTATTCTCATTTTCTTCTATATTTAAAAGCTCATATCTATTTAAGTGTAGATGTATTATTTCTTCCATATTATATTTTTTATTATGAATACATTCTGTCAGTGTTATACTTAATTTTTAAATATAATAATTGCATTATTGGTAATGTTATATTGTTGGTAATCAATATCTTGTTATTTATTGTTAAGAGTTAGATGAAAGGAAAATGAACTTAGAAGCTTTAAATAATATGAAGTATAGTAGTCTTAAAAATGTATCCCATGGGCCAGCCAGATAGCTCAGTGGATTGAAGCACCTGCTTAGGCAAATGCAGAAGCCAGGGTTTTGATCCCTGGGCCTTCAGTGCCAGCCCTGCCCCTGGGGTGTGCTGAGGCAGCAATTGAGACTGGGCATGGTGGGGGTGCCTGTAATCCCAGGACTAGGGAGGCTGAAAACAGGAGAAGCACTACGAATCCGATCTTTGTAGTGAGACCCTGTACACCCTGTACACCTTGTCCTAAATACAGACAAAAAAATTTTTAAAAACCTGTAGCTCAGCTTTCCATTTCTAATTGGAAAAATAAGTAAATAAAATGTGAAACCCACAATGTGCTTCAGAGAAGGAAAAGCAGCTGTCCGAAACTAGTCCAAAGAGATCATTATAACAGAGATTGGAAAGTGAGGAATGACATTGGGCAGATTTATCAGGCTCAGTTTGCAGAGCCTTTGGCAAACACTCACAAAGTGAAGCACTTTAGGAAACAGTTCAGCGAGAAATTACTTAGGAAAAGCTATCTCATGCCGTGGTCAAATGCACCTGCCACCAAGCCAGTGATGGAGAGGAGGATTTAGCGATATCTACAAATCCATGGCAGACCACATGTGGGTGCCCAGCCGGAGCCTGGCAGAGAGGAGAACCTCACTCAGCAGCCATCACTTCTGCATTTGCATCGCTTTGGAATTCAGCTGTTGGCTGAGAAACCAAAAAGTGAATTTATAGCTGCAAGAAAGTCAATATTTTACCAACAACTCTAGGCAGTGATTTAGGAGACCATTTCGTGCACACCATTTACTTCTTCATAGCGTGTGTATTGTTATTCATTGCCATGGATACCTGGGAGCAAAGTAATTCTGAAGCCACTGCGTTGGAAACAGGGGTACTGTACAAAGCCAAGCTCTGTGATTGCTCAGAAAGACTGAGCTACCCCAAGCGAAGTTCTCAGGGTTGCTGAAAATGCCATTTACATTATTTGGCCAATATTCTTCACAGCTTTTTTGTTTCTTAATGAATACGTCATATTTAGTGAAATTTGTTACAAAGTTGCACCATGGAGTCTCTCCCTGCTAACAATGACACCCCCAGCTGATGTTATGAGGAAGGACACAAAACAATGGAGACTCAACGTTTAGAAGAGATATAGCTTGACTGAGGGAAAAAGTTTATACATCACAATGAAATCTTGTGTCCTTTCAGAACTTAGATTATCTGGCTTTATTTATGAATAAAAGTATAACTGATATCAACATATTTTAGTGAATTAAAGATAATGTCTCTCCTTTAGGACATGCAGATAATTAACTAAGACAGCATATTCCCTGTCACTCTTCAAAATAGATTTTCAGTTAAAAGTGAACTATTGTCATGTAACTATATTTGCTGTAAAATTGCTTGCCTATTTTACTTTTCCATTGCCTTTTGGAATTAAAATAAAAAAGATCAAAGTTCATGTTCACTGAAATCTAGCTAGTTTTTTTGTTTTGTTTTGTTTAGTAACCAGGGATTGAACTCAGGATATTGCACATGCCAGGCAGGCACTTTATGCAGCTAAGCTGTCCCCAAACACCGAACTAGATTTTATAGGTGTTTTTCATCAATTGTTTTTATTTTTTAAAAGAGTTCAAGTTAGAATGAAAACAGAAAAAATTACAAGGGAGACCCAATTTGTTGTAATACATAGTGTTGTCTTCCAACCAGTTATTCATATTACCAGATATGCATGAAAAATTAGAAGAAGAAAGAAATGTATGAGAAATTAATAAGAGGGGCTGGGGAGATGGCTCTATGGAATAAGCACTTGCCTGGCAAGCACAAGGGCCTGAGTTCAATCCCTGGTTCCACCAAAAAA